>BMAO01028511.1:0-30144 GCA_019973975.1 Trichonephila clavata | reverse complement strand
AAAATTATAATCTTTTAAACCTCGTTCATTTTTTCAAAAATCTAGTTTAATTCAGATTTAAATAAAACTTAACAACATTTTTTTTAACTTTTTGCTTTTTAAGAAACACAAAACAATGCATGTAGTATTAAAATATAGCATACAATTTGGAAGCACACCGGCATCCAATTAAAATTTACATAACGAGTATTAAAATTTTTGTAATTTGATTGTATTAAAAACGCTTACTTTCAAACTAATTTAAAATTTATCTACTAAAAAAAAAACCTTTAGAGTTATCTCTAAAAGTTATAAACTAAGAGAAAATAATTAGTTTCTGTCAACATTTGTAAAGATGGTTTCTTCAACTTAAATTAGGCCATCTGAAAAATAAAACAAATAGTGAAGTAATATCGTATAAAATGCAGCAAATAAAATATGAATGAAACTGAATGCTTTTTAAAAAAATCGCGTGCATTAATTATTTTTTTTTTCAAAAGAAAAATATCTAAATTCAAGCTTACAACTTATTTTTTTGGAAAAGAGAAACAAACAGAACTGAAATATTTAATTTAGTCTTCAAAAATTAGCCTAATTTTTTCAAGAAATAAAAAGTTTAATTTGAAAGAAGTAATTTTTCTTTAAAAAAAAAAAAGAAACGAGTCTTACATTAGTCGCATATGATGTGTAACATCTGACATGTTATCGTGGTAAATTCGCAAAAGCAACTTAAATCCTGAAAAAAATGAATCGAGTATGATTGGAAATAATTTTCTATGGAATAACTATATCTTTAATGAAAATTTTATTTAATTAACACAAGGAGTAATGCAATTTTTTATCAAAAATAATTATTCTTGTTCAATTTGGGGAAGAGCGATAATGATAATTGATGATAACTAAAATATGACACATATACTTGTGTTTTCAAAGTATTTAAAAACCATTGTGTGTGAAAAATAGCGTTAATAACAGTACCACTGTTAGTTGTCCAAGCATTTCGATTTGGGTTCATTTCGATCTTGAGTTCATCATTCAAATAGCTATGAGTGGCTCGGCTTCTAGCAAACTGAAGTTAACTTAAAAATCTCCACTTCAAATCATGGAAAGCGAGTGATAGATTTTTTTTTTAAAGAGCAGAACCACCTTTGGTGTATGGTAAAAGTAAGAAAATGCAGGAAATCTTTAATTTTTTTAACCGTTTGATTCGGAGAAATGTATACGACCACCGAAATCACTGTTTGTCCATTTTCAAATAAGCATTTTGCCGCATATATGTCCCCAATATCTTGACTAACAATACCCAGTGCACTTGTTTGACGATAAGTAATATCCATAAATCGAGCTACAGCATGTGCGTTGTTCTGTTTACGATAGATCGCAACACCAGCTGCTCTGTGGTTCGGTCGTTTAAATTGTACGCAGCAATCGAAGTTAGGTATCGAAACACGTTCGTCATTGTCTAACCACGTCTCTGTCTAAAGGACTTGGCTTCTTCTCTGATCCTAAAGTGAGAAAACAAAAACAAAGATTCTACAGCCTAGACCGCAGGGGGTGGGGGACGGGGGCGGAGCCCCACCCAAATGAAGGAGAAAAAACAGAACTTCATTGAATCGAGCGCGCTTCCCCAATTTCCTGCTATGCATTTCCGTCCCTTTTCACCAAATCACTCCCACATATCTTCAGCAATCGAGAGGAAAGATGTTACACATAAAAAAACAACTTTTCCTATTATATTTGTTTTCCATTTTTTTTTTTTTTTAGATTTCCAATATTAGTTCTTGCATTTTTAAACAGTCTTTCCTATTAAATTAATCAAGTCTACTTGTAAATCAAATTGTTTCAAATTTTTTTTTAATTTTTAGTCAAAAATAATATTAAGAATATTTTATTCGGATCTCTTCTGTGTTTTATTCAACACTAAGAAAACACCTTTTTTTCCGATTTGATTAAATATTTAGAAGTAATATAGTTTTGGTAAAGAATCCCTCATTATTTGGGTAATATGTTCAAAACCCCTAAACACTTCTAAAAACCACCTTTAGAATCAATGACCGGAAGCTAAAGGCATGACCTTATAAACGCTAGTAAATTCTAATCACTTCTTAAATTGTAAGTTTGAGTAAATACTGAATTTTCCATTCAGAAAGTAACTTACTTATTTATCAAGAAACTGTAATAAATAAAAACTTATTTTCACTTCAGATACGAGTACAAATTCTGCTCTGCACACTTATAAAATTTTAAGGGCATTAGCATTTTCATTCCGAATAATGGAATTCGAAAGTCACTAGGATTTGAAAGGATACTGCAATCAGGTATTTATTTTAAAGACTAGAAGTTCTTGACTTTATGAATTAGTTAATTTTATTTGTAATTTCTACTATGTGTGTGTGATTACATTTAATTTTATTAAAATATACTTTTAGTTTATTATACATAATTATCCAATTCACATAAACAGTGCATATGTTTTTTATATAAATTATTTTATAATTACAATAAATATAATATTTACTTTCTTCCTTAGAAGTGTAAATATAGAAATTTATATTGTCTCTCAAAAAATTAAATTAAAAACGGAATACTCAAATAATTACATTTGTGCGAAAAATTTCTTCAACCGAATTTTGTACATTTTGACTTCACTCGCTCCTTTTCAGATATAAACATTGCAAACTAACTTTCGTCCTTTTATTTAATTATAAAATCGTCCACCCTAATGAATACTCAAACTTCAATTTCTCTTTTCCGTGTAAAGCAAATTTTCTACCTGGTTTGAATGTTAAAGTGCTCAAAAGCGAAAAGTGAATTTAATGACAATTAATTTTTCATTGTGAAATATTATACTTGCTGCTTGCCTAAGTTCGACTCTTCAGTTGTTTGGCTTGGAAATTAGGAATTCGTTGTTTGAAAAATCTGTTATGGTTTGGCAAGTGTTTAAATTTAATTATTCATATATTTTTGAATGTTTGTTAATGTTTTGATTGCAGAATGATGGCATTAATGGAGATAAGTTTTTTTCTAAGTGTAAAAGGAATGACACAAAAATGAAAATAATTAGTAAATCCATTAATGTAGTGATTGCTTAAATGTAAGATTAGATTTCACAAAATTAAATAAAACAAACTTCTACTATTTATTGTATAAATTCTACAACCATTTTGTGATATTTTTACTTTTGAAAATGATGTGAGTGGGTGTAAGTGTGTGTGTGTGAGTGGTGTGTATGTGTGTGTGTGAGTGAGTGGGTGTAAGTGTGTGTGTAGTTTTTAAACTCCGAATAATTTTTACTGCATGCTTTCAATATTCTTATTTTTAAATTTTATCTTAACTTTTATTACGATTTAAAGAATAATCACTTGGTTATTTAAGAAAAATGAATGCAATTGATCCATGTTATGATTGAAAGTTAGAATCTCTCTTATTTTAGTAGTATGGTTATAATTTAGAAAAAAAACGCGCTAAAAATCACTTTTTACAATATTATTATTAGGTAATGGTCTGATATTTCTTATTCGGATGGTATTTTAACAGTTTTAAGCTAACATTTGATCTATTGTAACTACTTCACATCTTATTTAAGCTCAACGTATTTTTGCATCAGTTAATTTTTATTACAAAAATTTCATATTTTGCTTTAGTTAAAATGAGTTAATTTATGTCATGGGGGACTTGATATTTATCTCTCACTGGGGTAGATCTCTTAAAATACCACTGACATTTTTTATGTCAAATCTATGTGGATATGCTGTCAAAATATAACTGGGTACTTTTAATATTTAGAAAAACAGGCGATAAGTATTTCAGATGAAATAAATATGTTCAAGAATTTTTTCAAAAGCCATCACCTCCTCCTCTTTCTCCATTTTAATTGAATCCAGAATATTATGTGTTCTGCCTAAGCCCTTAAATTTCAGTCACTTGATCAATCATTTATTTTCAGTCTCCAGGGATATAGAATTTTCCCATTCTACCTAAATTTTTGAACAGAAAAGATCGCCAACCCTCAGCAGGTGAACAGATTATTATCTCGTTGCCATTGCCTGATGGCATACGCATCAATAATTAATCAGTAGAAGGGGAAGGCAGTGTTCCAATGGTTACGTACCAAAAAGGTAGTTTCTTCTCAGAATTAGCTATTGCCCAACACTAGAACGTCTGGGATTTCGATTATCCTAAATCATCGTTTAAGGAAATGTCCTTTTGACACCGCAGTATAAAATATATAAAATAACTAAATAATTGCAGGACTTGTGCATAGTTGGGTTTAGTTTTTAAGACATTTTAATATTATTTCATGCAATTATATAATGCGGGCCATATATTATAACCCGCGTTATATAATAAAAAACTGATATTGACGTTATGTTTCGTGAAACTTGTTGGACCACTGCTTTGTCGCAAAGGATTTAAAGTTACAAATCTACCAGGGACATTACTTTTATGCAGTGTATATACTGTATGTCATCCCTAGCGACATATATATATCAGGATTCACTGAAATGTTATCAAATACAACTGCACTTTTTTCCGATTCTTCATAGTCACTTTCACTCAATCTTATACCTTCATTGTAATCTAAATCAGAACCCCACCCTCCAGTTCCTTCTCAGAGAGCTCTCGCAACAAATTAGTAAAATCATCAGGGCATAGGCTTTTTCTACGAGTCTTCGTTTCAGGGTGTCTGCTTTGCACAAGATTTGAAAGTCGAATGAATTTTTTTATGTAACGAAACATTTATACTAAAATCGTTGTGTCGAACTGAGCCATTTCCACTGTGAACCCAATAACATTGCATCCAAGGTCAAATAAAAATGTACGATATTACTTCTTCAAGTTCGTTTTATTAATGGCATCTACTTAGTGAAGTATCTTCCGCGCTGAACGACAGACATTTTTAATGATGAATTGCCTTGGTGTCGAAACAACACCAGGAGACGTTCCAGGTATTATTTAGTTCTAAAATCTGTCCTAATTAACCAGAACCTCAAAAACTTTCCTATGTAATAACCATGGAAAATTATTGACGAAACTTTTTGAATTGTCTTGAAAATTGCGGTAAAGAGAACATATTAAACAGACTCTGGTGTTCAATCGACACCAAAGGACATTCTAGTGCCAAACTTTACCAACTTTCACAATTCTCATAATAGTTGCATAACACTGTAATGAGCTCAATTGGAATTAAATTATAATGATGATGAGGGTTGATAAACTTAATACAATCAATGAATACCAACAAAATAAATTTATAATATTTGGATTTCATATCTAATATATATTGATATTAAATTAGAAATTCCAGAGACCTTTAGCTTAAAGTTTCCGACTAATGGAAATTTTAAAAATGAATCGCCTGAAGTTGATCAAATTCCTGAAATATTTTATGATGCCTTTTTTTTTCGATCGTCAGTTTTGAAAAATGCTCGGAGTAATTGTAAGACGGCCCTGCATTGATTTTTTTAAAAAGAATTTCATGAACAAATATATTAAGAGAACACAACTTTTTGACGCAATAATATCGATATTATGATTTAACGCAAATACATATTTTTAGTACACATTAATATTGTAAGCATTTTTGTATCTTAAAAGTTGCTGTTTATTAATTATACATTACTTATTTTAACTTTGTTGCTATACAAAGTGCTATATAAGTAACATATTATAATTCAATTCTGGGGAAAAAAACTACGGTGAGAAATAAAAAATTGGAGAAATTTCCTTTCTGCTATATTTTAGATTAATGAAATTTTTTTCCAAGAAAATTCCAAAATTAGCAGCTGATATTATAATTTCGATATGGCCTTAATTGTTGTAAAAAATTATACATATCGGCTGCCCAAATGAATAGTGGACACATACAATTGTGTCAAAATTACAACAGCTATAACAGCACTAGCGAACGTGCATATACGGTAGGTAGGTGTTGTACACCGTATATATACGTCATGTAATGATCAAATCCATTCTTGGTAGATGAAAACGATCAAAAATAAATTCATGTTATTCATGGATATTTCCTAATCGGAACAATGCGTTGTAGTATGGTTTCCAATTGTGGCTGGTGAGCTGGATGCGGGAAGTTATCAGCTAATGGAGTCAATATGTGGCGAGTATTACTTAGTTTAGACAACTGGTGCAAACGTTTTCGTGAAGAGTGGCAAAGGTTACCAGACCCCCATGACAATGCCAGTCCAAATGTCTCTCGTTAAACCCAGACAATCTTAAAACAGTTTCGTTGGTGAGTATTGGAACACCCACCGTACAGTGCGGATTTGTCCCCCTGAAACCTTCCGCCCTTTTTTTTACATAAGAGAGCATTGCCTTTCCATTTGGACGATGAGGGGAAGGAATCTATGCAGGACTTCGTCGAGAATCTCAACCACAATCTTTCTAAAGCGATGACATACACCTACTGTCGAAATGATGGCACCTGTGTTATAACGCTCAAGGCAATTTATATAAATTCCAAAAAATCAATTATTTTTATTCAACTTGTCCACTTTCCATATGGGAAACTCTTATATATACACATATAATTTTTTTTAATTTTCAATACAAACATTTATGATTTTTTTTTTAAATTTAAATATTCCTATTCATTGACAAAATGTATAAAAGGCTGGTTAAGCAAATCATTAACATATTAATAAAGATATTATATTTCACCAAAATGACACTTCCTAAATAGTCTATCTGAAGACATCAATATCTCTGGAACAAGGCAGTTTAAGATTGATAATTTTATTGCTCCGGTCGATTTAATCAAATGAGTTTCCCTTTCCTGATTCCAGCTAATTGAATTGACCCAACTGCCCAACACTTGTAGACATTGTAAATCATTGCCAAGTGTTATTCCCTTGTGTTTACGCTTGACTGATCACTACTGGTCGAGAGACAGGAGCGGTGAAAGTGAGATATTTTCTTTTTCGTTAAAACAAATCAAATTGCAAAGAATGACTCCAGAAGGTCAAGAGCAGAGTAATTTTATAGTAATTTGATTGCATTTAAATTTATAATTTAAATATATTTTAATGGAATAATCTGCATAAGTATTGCAAACTGTCATATAAAATGATGAAATGTATTTGAACGAAGACGTCTGATATTTTGATAAAAACATTATCAACATTTAGGTATATTCCTTGAAAAAGAAAATACACACATTGACATTTAAAATTCAATACTTTTAAGCGAATCCAAACTGTTGAAGGAATATTATTTTATAAATCTGTGAATATCTCTATATATAATTTTTCCCTTAAGGTACTTTTGATTAAAAGCGTAGTTCTTTGTATGCTTAATTGGTTTTGTCTTTTTCAATAGGACATAATAAAAAGAAATAGGCATATATTTTCACTCAGAAATAAATTATAATAATATTATTTTAAATTAAATCTTAAATATCCACTAGTCTAAGTTAAGTGCTACATGAATAATTTAAAACATTGTGAGATGGCTTGGATAGTGATACTATTGATGGTGTTGATTCTGCAAATCATATTATACTTCTCTACATACTTAAGTGGTAAAAAAAAAAAATTAGCATTCTAAAATTTAATTGAGATAATCTAAATCTAGTAACTGAAAATGTATTTTATTTCAATATTGTGTTTTTTAATATTAATTTTACACTAATGTATTTGAAACAGTTGAGAAGCTCTATTTCTATACTGAAACATTGGATTTTTCTCATAGTGCTTTTACTAACAGTAATTTTACTATAAACTATGCGGAGATTAAAATGTTTATTGCTTCTAATGCAATATAGTGAAAACCTTGAGAATGGCAACTTTACGTAATTTGTATATTTTAGTTTGTTTTGGAATTTTAGAATCTTTTTTTTTTTGTTGTATAATATATTAAGTCTTTTTTCACCAAGAAACTGATGCATACATGTTTTAAAAATTTCTTTATAGTATATTTTCGATAAAATTCAACTTCCATTTTGTACAAATAACTTCCATCAAATTGCACTGCAGCTTTTAACGAGTTTTAAATTTAAATCGTTCACTAATTCACTGAAGAATTTGTGTATTTTTTTCAAAAGTATCTGCATGCATCATATTAATCGTATTCAAAAATTAATGAAGTAACTATCAATGAATATAATAAAGTGAAAGGCATTTACTTCCGTGAACTTTATTAACTTGAGATTCATACTTAAACATCTACTAATTAGGCTTGAACATTCGAAGCAAAATGTTAGCAGATAAATATTTGATATATAATAATTGTATAATAATTGATATATTAATATGTATTGTCAAACTTACAAATTCTCACATGGAATGTAAAATCAAAGCAAACAACACAATTCAATTATTTTACGATATTCCATATCTATATATACATCTAATCTGCATGAAAATAAAACATTGAAGAATTGAGTAAGGTTTGGTAGTTTATCTTCAACATTTAAACTTTCACAGATTTAAAACTTCTTTTAAGGAAAATATTTTGTATGCGAATGCAAAATAAATTGATGAATTAAAAATAATTCAATTCGCATTTGCATTCTGATTTAAGTAAATAAAATTTGGTATAAAGCTGATTTGTTTCTAGAAATTAAACTAAACAGCCACTAATAAGTTTGCCTTCTATAAAATTTTGTTGCAATCCTTCGATCCCGCGTGTGAACCTTTCGAGTAAAAATCAGACATTTCTTAAATTAAACCCTTTTGTTTCTTTTAAAACTTATTCGACTTTATGAGAATTACTGAGAATTCACTCTAATAATTAAACTTGAGGATCAATCAACCTTATTAATTTTTAATATAAATATAAGCACTTATCTATTCACTAAAACGCTCTTGCTGCAACACTTGCTTATTCGTCAGCGGCAAGGTGGATGGCTTCTCTTTGTCTTAAAAACTTTCCTTCTGGGATTAATAATTCTAAGGGCAACCACCGGTCCCTCAAACCATGCTTTCTTCTTAGAATCGGTTTTAAACCATCATCCCGCCTACACGACTAGCACTTAAATAGAAGCTTGCATTTACACAAAATGAAGTTCTATTTACCGAAAGCTGTTTTCAACTAAAATTACAGTTAAAAAGAGTATTTTAATCAAGAGGATTTGTGGAAGTCCGAATATAACCTGCTACAATTTCAATACGAATTATGATTTCTAAATTTTTACTCCATCATAAGAATAAAAACATATTTTTTAAAAAAATATATAAATGTGTTTGTCTTTTTGCATTATACTTAATGATATGCATATAAAATGGTATCATTGTATATGCTCTATATACATTTTAAAGAACTGTATGCTTCACACAAATATAAAAAAAATTATGATTTAATTCAACTAAATATTTTATGCTTCACGTGATACAAACAAAATTTTCTCTCACGAAATTCAAAAAAAAATTATACTTTATATAAATTTTAAAAGAAATATACTTCAAATAATTGTCAAGTAAATGCTAGAATTTATAAGATTACTATGTAAAAATCGATCACTTTTTTATTAAATATATTGTAAATTGGTTTGTGTTAAAATAATTATAATCATTTTCTTATATTCTAAAGTAACTAATTTAATTTGTCGTAAAAATTTAGCAATTACAAGAATTCAGATCCCCAATTATCAACCCTGATAAAATGATATCGATTTTTTTCCATATAATGAAATGAACTCACCGAAACCATGATTTTTCCGCCGCGGTCAATCAATCATATTTTCCATACACTGTCATAAACGGCAGGATAATTGCTACGTTATGATACCAACTCAACAGGAAATCTCCCAGGAGCTTATTGTACATCGATAAGAAATGGAATTATGACCTACAGACATTACTGTGATTTTTTTCCCCATTGAATTTGTGTTTAGAAAACAAATATAAAGCATCTCATGAACATCGAAATGATCTTTATTTCTTAACTCTTCTTTTTATCCGCAAATAATGTATTTACTCGAATCTAAGCCGCATCACAAATCCTATACATGTATTTGCAAAAAAAATTTAAGAATATGTGAAAGGTTCATCTGTATCAGATACTGCACAACTTTTATATTTTACCAGGATTAAAAAAACTTTTAATTACATACATGGACCTGTAATAAGCTTAAACCTGCCCTGTACCTACGGTACAGGACAGGTTTAAGCTTATTTATGGCCCTGGAAGCAGATGCTCTACAGGTCCCTTTGGCACTGGAGGATTGAAATTTATAACCAGAAAATCTGGTTAAGTCCAGCTTATCCGGGACCATCTGACCCCGGGTCCCTGGGTGCCCACACCAAGCGCACAAGGATAAACCGGCACTTCATCATTATAATGTTTCGAAAATGATTTTTCACTCCCATTGTCATAGCAAACTTCGGAATTGGTGCCAGTGTCACTATTTTCCAACACGATGTCGTCTTACTTGCCATCCAAAGCATTTGTTATGCGACATTTTTTAAAAGAATGTACTACAGAAGAATGTAAGAGAATTACTTAAGACTCACGAACACTTACAAGGGGAAAAGTATATTAATTGTTTACGACATCGATGTATATTTGTTTCAATCGCATCAAATTTTCAGTGGCTGCTGCTCTGTTTCCTTTTTTATCTGCATATAAAATTGCCTCCCTTTTCAGACTTGATCTGATGTACTGTCGATCAGGTGGCATAAGCAACAACACAACAGCAACACACAACAAATATTTACTTACATTTACCGGATTAACCGTTTATTATTATTTTTTTCATACCACACCACTCTATTTACAATTATACATGACATAGAATACAACAGGCATCTTCTTTGCCATCTGCATGCTCAAAACCACGTTTTCTTTCATCTGTCATTTCCGCTCAAAGGTAAAACCAGTTCCACAGTAGCGCTCTCTTCCTTATTCTTTAGTGCACTATGTGCCAAGCCTCCAGTCAAGTTTTTTACTGTGCTACAAGCCAAGTCTCCACACAGTCAAGCTTTTACAGTGGCAAGGCAGTATTTGTCCTCGTCACTTGACCATGGTTCAAAATTACGAGATCCATCTCCAAAAGCGTTCACAAAGCTTTATAGCTGTGATCGGCCACTTGTGGCAAGCGTTACAATCCTCAGTTGTCCTCTGTACTACTAACAAATTTTCAGTGGATTGAATTTGATAAATTTATAATGGACCTTATTTGACAAACATGTCCTGAATTATGGTATTAACAAAATTACAAAAAAAGCTGAAAGATAACTCAAAAAATAAATTTATAGCTATATTGTAAATTGTTGAGATTCATCGCCGAAGAGATTTAATTTTTTTCGCAGAAAAAATTGCATGTGCTCTTCTTTCCGCTTTTGGTTCTACATATGCAAGTAAAAAATATTTCCCCAAATGGAAAGTAGTAAGAGTCCTCAAAGACATTGTTTGTCAACTAAATGTTCAGAATCGTGTCAAATTGAAAATCACAAATTACACCCTTGATTTTGGATATGAAAATTGAATGGTATCGCACTAGGTTCGCATTAAAATGTTATTTGTCTTTTTAAATAATCATAATAAATCTAATTACTTACATTTTATGTTGTCTTATTTTATAAAATATATTTAAAAGTACATAGTATGTGTACAGTTTCAATTTTCATTTTTCTTGAATACACATAGTTATATTTTATGCTGTTTAATTTTATGACAAGACATATCAGAAATGATGGAATTTTAATATATAATAAAACTGTAAATCTATATTATTGACCTCTCTTCTGTAACCCGGCATATATTATCTCGGAAATCGAATGGTTTCAAAAATGCCCTACTCTGTGGCACGATGAATCATATTGGAAGATAGGTTTGACGTACCACAGCTAAAAGGTTGCTAACCTCTGCTTTATAATGTGACGTTAATGTAACTCTTCCACTCTCTCTCCAGAAAATACATTATATATCACTCAGTCGTAACGTCAATTCTTAAGTTCACAAATGGAATGTAACAATGGAATGATTTCCCAAATTTTTGTGTATGAATAATGTTGCTTCACTTCAAATTAATTCTCTCGACATTTTCTGTATAACATAATACATTCAGTAGACGTTTTTCTGGAGACCAGTCACTTACCTTTACTTTGCGTCATATCTTGTTCTTTTTCATTCCTCGTAATGTCTTGATATTCCGATCCGTTCTTCAGAAGCATTTTTCTCCTAACGTGACAAGCTATATTGATCATACTTTGAATTGCTCGAATTTGTGTCCCGCGGGGGAAAAAAATGAGCAGTCATTTCGGAAAACAGTTCGGTGAATGTTTATCGTGCCTCAATGTTACCGGTGGCATTGAGACATGGAATTTTATACATTTGAGTTGCGAGAAAGAATAACACTGTTTTCCTTTTATTTATATCTGAAGCAGGTGTTCTATGTAATTTAGACAAAAAGTGATATATTCTTTCCCTTAAATAGGAAGGATATAGTAAAGCAGATTTTTTTTTTACTAAGAATTGTAAAAATACATTAGCTTTTGAAAAATGTATATTCATTTATCTTACTTAAGAAGTGTCAGGGCTGTTAACTTTCTCTAGAGGGCTGAAAATATAAACAATATTCAAATATATATAACTCTTAGAAATTAAAATTGAATAGTTCAAATCTTTTACACATTATTTATAAAGGAATGGGGCTTCAGAAAAGTGCAAAATGTTTAAATATAATCATAATTTTAAAAGTATAAGCATATGAAAATGCGAAATATTTCTATAAGAAATATTAATTTTTACGTTACGCATGCTATTTTCTAAAGCAGTAGCTTTAATTATTAGCAATAAGTTTATTTATAAAGTTAAATGTATCCTTATTACACTGTAGTATTTTTAAATAAATAGAATGATAAATTATATATTTATTTCAAAATAAAAAACTACATTTTCATAATTTTTTTTTTTTGAAAATTTCAATATTTTCAAGTATTTTCAAATACAAAAGGTATATTACTTTTAAATTAGTAGGGTTTAAAGAGTATGATACACTTTAGAATTTGAAAAAGTTTTATACATCAAAAGCTACTATTTTAGAAAATAGCGTGCGCAACGCAAAAACTAATTATTTATTACAAAATTATTTCTTATTATCATATGCTTATAATTTTTAAATTATGATTATATTTCAAACATTTTGTACTTTTTTGAAACCATAATCTTTTGTAAATAATGTGTAAGAAATTCGAATTATTTAATTTTAATTTAAAAGAAGTAGTATACCTGTTTGAAAATTCTTTATATTTTCACCCATGGAGACAAAATTTACACCCCTGCGACCCTTTACTAGAATCTAGCAATTTCCAATTCGTTCATTCTTTGTAGTTAATTTTTTATTACTTTTAAACAAATTTGAATTATATTTGAAACTCTTTGATGATTAATTTTTCATAAAGTGGATTTCGAAGTAAATATTTATTTTCTGCAATTATATGAAAATAATTTTAAACATCCAAACAATTAGAATTGAATATTCTTTACAAAAATGTCAAAACTGAAAACATTTACTTTTGGGTAGAAAGCGATTGCCTACCACTTTACCTTATTGTTGAAAACATTAGGGTTATTTTTAAATATAACGTTAAGTAAAAAATTCTTATTTCTAATAAAATCTAGCAATTACTTTCTGTAATTTGTTTAAACATCTTTTTTTATTAATAAAATAAGTTAATTTTTAATAACTATATTTTTTATTATTTTTGCAAATTTTAAATCATGACTTGATTTAAATAATAGCCACATAGGCAATACAGATCATTCACACATATATCTTTTTAAATGTGATGCAAGTAAGGAATATGATTTTAAAAGATGCTGAAGACTTCTTGATGATTCTCAACTTTATTAAACATTATAAGATATTCATTAAGTTGCATGACTAGTGCAAAAACATCATTTTTGGTGAAAACGACGAATTTTTATTACTTCAAATTTCACTTAGCTGAATTTTCTGATTTCTAAAAATACCTTACTTTTGTCTGTGCTTCAATTATTTACGAAGTTATAGCATATAGCAGTTTTTATGTCAAGAGAGAGCAACAAAAATGAAATACATAAAGTAAATAAAAATAAAAAGGTGCTTTCACAAAAAAGGAATTGGCCGTTTATCTTTTAGAGTTGTAGCTTATGGAAATATTAATTGCTTGTGATTTAGTTTTTTAAAAATACTTTTTATAAAAGATTTCCAAAAAAAAATTTAAATTACAGCGAAAAAGTTCCTTTGATCATAGGTAATTTAAACTTAACTGCGCAAGCAAATTTCTTAATAGAAAAACTTTAGAGAATGTATTAATATTCAAAAATGACTTTTCTAAATTATTGCGAGAAGTTGGAGAATTCTTCTCTCCTTTCATATAAGAAAATATAGCACTTAAAAGTTTGTTTCTGCTTATCTTTATTCAGAATAAAAGCAACGACCATTTTTAAACAACAACTTTTAAGGCCCCCTCAAAATATTCGCAGTTTATACTATTAATTTCCGTGGAATTTCAATAGCGTACTAACTGCACCAAACTTAAGCATCTCGGCAATCTATCTTGAAATATTGTTTCAATAACGAGTCATGACAGTTACTAAGAATATTTAGATATTGCCATAGCAACACATGTGGTAATGTAGAATGTTCTAGAATATTAACGGAAATTATGCTTATAAACCACTATATGGAGGAGGAAGTCATTCATTTTTCTTATGTATTCAATGGGGAAATGTATGAAATGAATTATGTTTTAATAAGGCGTGATTAATCAACAATTTTCGATTATTGGTGGAGACGGAGAATTTTATTGTCGCTACTCTATATCAGCGATGAAGTTAGTGCTTTTTAAAACTATTTGTGCATTAACTTTCTCACAATTTTATTGATGTATTAGTTTAAATTGAATTAATTCATTTTTACATATGTAAGTCCCAAATTTAATGTGCTGATTGAAATAGTGTTGATTATATTTTAGGGGATTTTATACATAAATTTAAAGCTACAATATTTTGGTTAAGGAAACTAGATCTTCTAGAAGTAATCTAAAAACTTTTTTCGATTTTTATTTAATGATGTTCTTTAAATTATTTTTTTCGATTGATATATTATTTTATATGCATGAGAATTAGAAATTTAGGAAAAAAGGAACTGAAAATATATGAATAAAAATTTTTTGAGAGTTAAGCACGTCCAGTTTTTTTTAAAGATGTTCGTAATTAAACGCTATTTTTTTATCAACAGCCGTTTGAAAACTAATATCAATTTGTCTTAGTTACAATTGTAGCACTTTATGTGGCCGCGGTAGCCGAGTGGTCTAGGCATCGGATCATGGCTAGCGTGTCATGAGTTCGATCCTAGTACCCCTGAAGACCCACCGTATAAGGGAGCGATGCACGTTAAATCTGTCGAGAGCTCAAACGTCCTCCCGTTGGTGTGGTGTGGTAGTTAGGAGAAGAGAGTGCCAGCTCAGGTGTCGTTCGCGTTACTTGACCATGGTTCAAATTTACGCGGACCGTCGCCAAAAGCCCTCGTGTTGCTAATCAGTGCGACGTTAATTTTCTCTCACTCTCACTGTAGCACTTTATTCTTATAAAATAATTATTAAAATAATCCAAAAATTACGGGGCAATAATGATACTCAAATAAACATAAATGGTTTTATAATTTGAGTTCTTATTCCTTACGTATATTTGTATGAATGTGTGTGTGTGTAATAGTATGTAAAGAATAAACTTTAAAATTGTATATGAGCTTGTTTCCTCTCACCTTTCTGTGCTAAAAATATATGGAAATGCAATTGCTTATTAGAAAAATAAACAATTATTACGTTTTAAAATATTATTCTAAATTAATGAGACTTGTGATTTTTTTCACAGTTGTAATCTTAAAAATGGTTCTTTTTTTAGATACATCAATGAATTAAAAATGCTAGACCGCTCACAAATACTTTCCGAACACTTCCATTCTTAAGAGTTTTATTAATGTATGTAAAAAGAAAAAAAATAAGGATATATTTTACAATAAACTGATTACCTGTTTGGAAAAAAAAAATATAGACTTAGGACTTTAGTGTAAGGGAAGGGTGGTCAAGAACAAATTATCGGCAGCAAAATCACACTTTGGTGGATGAAGGGCTAATCAAGATGACACAGTATCCTACAAAAGACAAAAGTACATTTAAAACGTATTTTTACACGTTTTTCGTTAGGGAATCGTTTTAGAAGTTTTACTCTAAGTATTAGATAAGATGACCAAACAGTTTAAAATATATTTGAAATTTACTTGTGTGACTCTCCAAATCTATGCTTTTTTATAAGATATGGCTTGTGTTCCTTCCAGAACTTTTGCTTTTGTCGAAACGTTTTGTAATTCCTAATTTAGTTAAATATTAGTTTAACTAAGTTTCCTAGTTTTGAATTAGCTTTCTTATACAGGGTGTTCCCGAATACCGTGTATAAACTTGGAAGGGAGGTAGAGAACATCATGAGGAGCAATAATCACACAAGAAAGCATGGGTGGAAACGCTACTCTAATGAGATAAAGATACACCAAAACAGTAATGCCGCAACACAGAATGTGGTGTAAAACGCTTTATTACACACACACAAACAAGCAAATAAATAAAAAGTATGGCATAAAAGCATCACGAGAGATGTTCGACATTGCGGCCATTGGCATGTATGCACAAACAACGCCGACGTGACATGGATTGATGATCATGCTTGAAAATACCGGGCGTTTCACAGATCGTAGCAGCAATGATTTAAATTCTTGCTTCCAGGTATATTTCAGAGTTGACGGGTGTGTCTTACACAAGATTCTTCATGGCATCCCAATGAAAAGAATCCAGATGAGATAAATCAGGGGATCTGGGAGTCCAAGCGATGGGACTACTATGTCCAAACCACCTTTTTTGGAAATGTCTGGTCCCGATGGTTACGTACACACCTTCCATAATGAGATGGCACCTCATCCTGTTGAAACCACGCGTGCCGCCGTACAGGTGCGGGGACATCGGTAAAAAGTTCCAGAAGTACATCCTGTAGAAAAACTAGAACTTGTCAGATTACAATCGAGGTGGTAAGATGTAGGGGTCGAGTAAACCTTTTTCCACGATACGTGCCCATACATTAACGGTGAAGCGTTATTTTTAAGCTCGTGGTCGGGTGCTGTGTGGGTTGCTTAAGGCCCACTTGTGCGCGTTGTGCGTATTGAACATCCCTTCGTGAAAAGATTGATTCATCACAGAACAACACGGAACTGGCAAAGTGCATGTCTGCTTCATGTTGGTTAACAATCCACTACGCAACAAGTCGTGGATACTCGTATGCCTCTAATAACTACACTTTCTGTAGTGAAACGCAGTAAACGATGCAGTAGTCCTGCGGTAAACAATGGACAGTTGTTCGAGTTTCGGTTGCAACGGCAAGTGTCCGTACACTGCTACCGCAATTTGTGTCCACAACATGCAACACATTCTCTTCGAATATGGGTATCCGTGCTGTTCGTGGCAGCCATTACCTTCAATCGCGGTTCTGAAAGATCCAATTTCCGCCGGGTTCTCATGCACTCGAGTGAACGCTTGTTGATGCGGTCGCCGCTTCATTGGATATCTTTCCCTATAAAACCAAACACCAGTAAGTCAATTTCCGTTAGCTAGGCTGTAGATGAAGTGAATATCCACCTACTCGGAGTTCATATAAAAATTCATATTTAACGCACACTGCCGATGTCTGAAATGAGGAAACACATGTACCGACCTTTCAAACTCGCATACAGCGCCACCTATCGATTTCGGCCCTTGCTTATCTTCGTAATTATGCCTCCTTACTATGTTCACTACCTTCCCTCCAAGTTTGTACACAGCATTCGGGGAGACCCTGTATATATGCACTTTGACATTTAGTACACATTTTTTTTAAATTTGAGAATTTCTGTTTTCTTTTTTAAGTATCTAAAAAAAAATTCAGAATAGTAATGTTTTTTTTTCCGTAAATTTTTTCCAATGAAGAATTTAATGCTTCATCATAAGAGGAAAAATTCCCAAATAAATGGACATTTAAGCATCTATTATCATTTTAAATATTGCACAAAAACAGATACTTAAAAGTGCATTGCCTTTTAGATTGTGGTAGCTTAGTGGACATGATCACGAGTTCGTGGTTAGCGTGTCATAAGTTCGACCTTGGTGTCACTGAACACCCACCGTGAAGAGGGTGTTACGTGTTAAATTTGTCATGATTCAAATTCTTCAGTTTGCGTGGTGTAGAAGTTAAGATAGTAGATGCCACAGCTTAGGTGCGTTTCTGTCACTGGAATTAGGTTTAAAATTTTAAAAAATCCGCATCCAATAGCCCTATTGCGTTGCTTTATAGAGAGATATTTTTCTTTACTTTTTTAAAAGAAAGCATTCTTCAAGCTCTTTTGTAAAATACACTGCTGGCCACCGTAAATGCAACACCAAGAAAGACAAGAGATAGCACAACAAAATGTATTTTGCAGATAACATGTTGACCAAGAATCAAATGATTAAATGTATATGTTACTGGCAAAGTATGAAATCCGGCATTCTATAGAATGCCTAGGCAATCTATACAATGCCTAAATCTAGCCGGTAATGTATGAAATGATTCTTATTTCACACATTGCCTAGGCATTCCATAGAATGCCTAATGAGAAACCGGCAAAGTATGAAATACATCTCAGATTCATTTCGAATATTGTCAATTGTCAAGACATAAAACGTTTAACGCATGTCTCAGGCTCAGAATCTGTTAGTTGTACATTGCTGTTTGTTCGTAAATGTCAAAATACTCAATTTTACTTAAACTTGTTCAACGAAAAATTGATTTTTTCCTTTGCTACCTGAAAATTGAGGAGCAAGCTATAGTGTTGGTGAAGGAGCCAATGTTTATAGCAGAGGTTGGCAATCTATGTCACATGTGGCACGTGGTACAATTCTCAGTTGCACTTTGTACTACTCAACAAATTTGTAAATTTTTGAATTGTTTCACATATACTCTACTGTGTGGTTTGCTGAATCATATTGGTAGATTGGTTTGACACGCAACAGCTAAAAGGTTGCTGACCCGTGGTCCATATACATGAAACAATTATTCAACGGGTAGTTGCCCAAAATTCGAGTTGATGCTCCAAAAAAAAAGAAAAGGTTTTTTCTTACTTACTAGAAGTTAATAACTGATATAAAAAATGCTAAAATGACTACTAAGAAGGAACCCAGGAACTATTGGTTGCTGAATAGCTGTGATGTGATATTTGCGGAAAATAAAAGTAAACTTATTTAACCTGTTAAAGAAGGCATCAGTATCATAAAAAAGTGCTCCCCAACCCTTGGTCGGTGGTACAAAGGGTATCAGGCCACTCAAGGAGCATTAAATTATTTCCATTATATTTGCTGGGGTGTATTTTTCTCGTGTTTGTGTGACTTTCCATGAAAATCTTTTTATATTTTATGAAAAAGCCATTTTATAATTATTTTTGGTGCGACTGAATTTTACTCTGAATGCATGTTTAAATACAATTAAATTATAAAATCCAAACCATTTAAAATATAAATAATCAAAGTCCCACCCTCAGAGGGCCGCCGTAAAATTATCAAACGTTTACCGGTCCGGTAGAGAAAACTGTTGGGAAGAACTGCTATACGGTATTATGTCACGGATTCTTTTTTCCTCCAATGGGGTATAAATTGATATTTTTACCATTTTTAGACCTAGTACATTCCCCAGGGCGAATATCATTTTTTAGTGCGGAACCACGTAGGCGATACCAATTGCCATCGTAATTTTGACACCTCGTTTAACGATGTGAATTTGTTCAAGGAATTTAATTTTCAAGAGCAAAATTAAATTCCGGATTCTGGGATGTGATAGAGTTCTGAAAGAACTTTCATCCAAATACAAAAATGTTACACTTTATAATATTGAGCTGTACATCCACCTACGTGAAACTTGCCAGAAAAAAACATAAAATTATTTAAATAAAAGGTATTGTAGTACAAAACTTTGATTTTTTTTTTTCCGAATGCCAATATATTGGTACTTGTAATGAGTTGGAAATAGGATGATTTCTATCGACTTGGAACTTCTAAAGGAATTGGAATACAAGTATATGCGAGGTAACAGTTTAGCAATAACTTTTTTTATGGGCAGTCTCATTATTTTATCAGAATAACATTTTGTACTTTTAGGAATGTAAGTCATTGATATAATATCCTTATCATGACCTTTTTTCATACTTTGCCTAAATAGCTTTAGGCATTCTATACAATGCCTAGGCAAAGTATGTACCAAATCTCATATTTCATACTTTGCCTAAAAACGTCCGGCATTGTATAGAATGCCGGTATTTCATACTTTGCCGGTAACATATAGACTTCTGTAAAGTGTGGTTCCTGCAAGAATGAGTAGCCAGAGAAACCGCAATTGACGGAGATCATCGCTGCCACACGCTACGGCATTGATTCAAAGACACTTTGGAAGTGTTTTTGGGGTATAGCAGACCAAACAGCTTCCACACGTTGCCAAAGTTGATCTGGTGTGGCAGCTGGGGATGTAATCTGGGTCAATCGTTCAGCCAGTTGGGCCACATGTTTTCTATCGGTGAAATATCCGGAGAGCGAGCCGGCCAGGGAAGGAATTCAATCTGGTGATTGACGAAGAATCTTTGGACAATGCATGCCACGTGTGGTCGCGCATTATCCTGTTGAAATATGGCTGTGGCCAAGCCATGAAGGTAAGGAAGGAGAACTGGCTCCAACACCTCGGAGATATAGCGCTGACTGTTTAAAGTACCGGCAATGCGTACTAGAGGAGTGCGAGAGTGATATCCAATACCGCCCCATACCATAATACCCGATGCAAGACCAGTGTGGTGGTGCATAACGCAACAGTTCAGCAGCATCTCTCCACGGTGTCTCCAAACTCGAATCCGATCATCCTGGTGTTGCAGACAGATGCGTGACTCGTCAGTAAAGACAACTTCATTCCATTCTGCCGCCCACATCCTTCTTGCATCGCACCTTTGGCGGCGGAGACGTCTGTGGTTCTGCATCAAGTGTAGACCAAGCAATCGACGTCTTGCAAACAGACCACTCTGCTGAAAACGGCGTCGAATGGTACGTGCAGACACTGAATGATGCGTTACAGACTCAATGTTCTGTGCTATGGTTCGTAATGTGACTGAGCGATCCGTCACTGTCATGTACACAATTTGCCTGTCCTCACGTGAATTGGTGCACTGAGGTGGGTGCGATCGACCACGTCGGTCCGTTGTACCCTCCTGTATCCAATGGGTACATATCCGCATTACATTTGTTTGTTTTCGTCCATCGCGACTACCGATTTCCCTGAAAGATGATCCACAATCTTGGTAGGCCACTATCCTTCCTCTGTCGAACTCGGATACTTGATCAAAAGCTGATCGCTTTTTTCTACGACACATAACTGGTCATTTTTTGAAAAAAACGCAAGAAAAACAGTATTGCTGAACTTGAAATCGTCGAAATCTGCAATCTTTAAATAGCGCTTTGAGGTGGCGCCACAGGCGTGCGTGATGTGTGTCTAAGCTGAAATTCTAATCATTTGCATCTCTCACCTCCACTAATGCATGTTGTAAATTCATTTTATTTGCGTGCTTCCGTCAGGGTATTGCATTTACGGTGACCAGCAGTGTACATCACGCCTGAAGTTTCTAACAGAATAACGAATGCGCACGCGTTAATACTTCCTTATAGATAACTAACCATAATTAGAAATATAATTTTGCTGTTATTTCACAAATTCATAAAAACAACCTTGTTAATGAGTTAATTATTTTTTTCTTTTTGATATTTAACGAATTCGGAATAAAAATACAAGTTTAAAAAAATTCATTAGCGTTAGTATTAACTTTAAGTTATTCAAAATCATTTATTAACAATTATCGAGAAAGCAATTGAATTTTTTTTGGGGGGGGGGGAAGAAAATTCCTATGAAATTCCACTGCAACATTTCTATGAATATTTTTACTTGGGAAAGATTTGTGAAGATAATTTTAAGATACGTTAAAAAAAGTCGTTTTATGTAAATGCTGTAGAATGTGCCCTTCCAATTTAAAGGAACGAAATGTGGAGTTACGGTAACTTACAAACAAAGTTATACATATGGATTTGCTATGCATTTTAAAATATATAAACCCATTTAAAATTTATAAATGAAACATCCAAAAATTATTTAAGTTTCATAAGTAATTTTCTTCACAGGAAAGTTTGGTTTAAAACATGTATGTTGAATCAAAAGAATATAAAATGAAAATAATAAATAAATGAAAAGTGAATATTAATGTTTAAAACTTTTTTTTGTTTTGTTCTTGTTTTGAAGGATATAATATGAAGGCATTAGAATTGTCACATTACTAAGAAATCCTAATGATATAAGAAATAGTAAATTTTAATAGGTGTTATGTTTCTTTTTGAATTTTATTTTAAATAAATTTTATTTAAACTTCAAAGAGTTTTGGATTTTGTTGTGTCATGTTGCATTTCTCACACTTTAATATTATTTTTCTGATGCGAAAAGCAAATAAAAATAATAAAAGTTCTAGTAAATTTTTAAGCATTTTCAAACTAATATATGTTACGACGGGAATAATATAATCTAATAAAATAGTTCTTTGATCTATATCAATAAATTGAGTAAGATTTTACATACAATTTAAAACTTTTCCCCATATTTTGTATAAAATAATTATTCATATAAATTCGAATACATGTAGTCATATGTCGATAAGAAATATCATAAATTTAGTAAGGGACTCATAATTTTTAGTATTTTTATTTGAAATTCATAAAATATTCTCTGCTATAAATTATCCAGTAATAAAAAGTGAAAATGTACATTTAATATTTAATACATAAAATTTAAAAAAAAGACATGCATGTTACACTTCATGAATTTTTAACTATTTAAGCTACAGATTTTTCAGTGGTAAATTTTTCTTTGCTACGGTAAGTAAACAGTATCAACTTATATATTAAAGTTAAAATTTCATGACTCTTCATATAGGAAATAGTAGCTTGAGGCTCAGTTTTATTGAATATACCATGTATTTTTAGCATAGTCTATAATCCTACTGACGACCGCGTAGAGAGAGATTGATGCTCGTTAAATCTGTGAGGGCTCAGTCTCCCCATGGGTGAGTCTCCTCATGGTGTGGAAGTTTATTGAAGAATTCTGACAGCTTAGTTGTCATCATCGTTCACTTGACCATGAGTCAAAATTTTAAAATATGTCGCCAACAGCTCTCTAACATGTGGAACATTCGATGCTAATATTTCAGTAAAGTTGGCTACTTTCGATTCTTAATCAATCATTTTGTATCAACCAAATTACAATTGTCACTAACTACCCCAACTAGAAATCCGTTCCAAAAACTCTGGAATCTCGTTCAGTTTTAATTTTAGACTCTTCTCCTTTCTCAATTATCTTTCAGTTTTTAAAATTTAATTTTTTTTTCATTTTCCCTCTTTGCCATATACTTTAAAGGAATCTTACACTCTATTTTTCTTCAGAATGCAACGGTAATTGGAACCAAATCATATCAGCCCAGCCTGAGCACATGATGTAGATCAGGGGAATGAAACTCGCGACCCGTAACAAACATATGTGGCCGAGCAGCAAATAAGTTTGTTACGGGCCCATTAGAAATATATATATATATATATATATATAATATTTCTAATTGACTGTGGATGGGTGTTCTTATCATTGCAGACCTAGTACATTCCCCGAAGCTTGTATCTATTTTTATTGCGGCACCATATATATATATATATATAGATATATAGAGGATACCAATCACCGCAGGTAATTTTGACGCCCAGTTTCCTCCCTAGAGAGAAGCACCAGAGCTCTGACGACCTGTTCAAGGATTTAATTATGCCGAGAGCACCGAAGGCGAACAGATAACCTAGGGATGCCGTAAAATCATACGATATGACTGCTGTCGATTTTCTGCATCATGAAAATGCTCCCACTTGGGCCGGGTTCGAAACCGCAACCTTGGGTGCAGATAGGGATTGCAATATCTGACCAAAAGTTCAATACCGTTATTCGGTATTTTTTAGAACTTGATACCGGTTTTAATACCGGTATTAGAAATTTTAGAAAAACAAAGTTAAAACGCAGGTGTTTCTCTTTGTTTTACTTGCCAGTTTTATTAGAGAGTTTAAATATCACAAGAAATAATTTGCAACTTATAAATTATAACAGTGTATAAAGAATCGCAAAAAAATAAAGGAACATCTTATTTATTTAAATCACAAAAAAGTTGCAAATGTTACTGTCACACGTTTTAGCTATAAATTCATCCAAATTATCTTTTTATTCGAAATCATCTAAACTTCTTGACGTCTTGACATACTGCGTTTAAGTTTGTAACTTAATCTCAATTAGATTATTTCCTCTTCAACAAATTCGTTTCATGTTTCTTTTTTAAATGTCTACGGAATCCTCTTGTATTTCCATCATTCACATTAATAGCTCTGGAACATTTTTTAAAATGTGACATCCTATTCTTTTCATCATATAAATAATGAATCCAAACCGAAGTATTATCAAATGATTTTTCATGCTCTGTAAAGTAATTCTTATTCATTATTTATGAGTATATATACTAAAGAGCCAAAACATTATTACCACCCTTACATTTTGTAATGAACTCGCCTGGATGGCGTGGAAGCAGTGACGTGGAGGAAGGTCTGAAGAATCATTCTTTCACTTACATTTGTGCATGATGGGAAAGGCCCGTGGATCTAAGCGACTTTAATAGAGGGCAGATTGTAATGGCCCAAAGGATCCGCACAAGTATTTCCGAAACTGCACGACTCGTGGGTTATACGCCATCTACAGTTGTTAGTACTTATGCAAAGTGGATGAATGACGGTGAAACCAGCAAGAGACGACATGGTGTTGGACGTCCACACGCTATCAAAGAAAAAGGTCACCGGAGACTGTCTCGCATGGCGAAGCAAAACCGGAGCCAGACAGTGGCTCAGCTGACAGCCCAATACAATGCAGGGCCAAGTAGAATAGTATCGGAGCACACTGTTCAGCAGACACTGTTGGATATGGGGCTACGCAGCAAACGTCCCACTCGTGTGCCTTCGCTGACCAAGCGTCATTGTAAACTGCGCCTGCGCTGATCCAAGGATCAGTGGGAGAAAGTTGACTGGTCAGATGAATCACGGTTTGTCGTTCATCGCGCTGATGGCCGTGTCTAGATACGCCGTCTTCCAGGCGAACAGTTGCTCCCTCAATGTACAGTAGGTCATACACAGGCCGGTGGTGGCGGTATTATGCTTTGGGGGGGCATTCTCTTGGGCGTCTGTGGAACCGGTGGTTGTGGTAAAGCAGACCATGAATGCTACAGGGTATCTGAACATCATTGCGGACCAGTTGCACCCTTACATGGCCTCTGTTTTTCCAGCTGGAAATGGAATGTTCCAACATGACAACGCCCCGTGTCACAAGGCTAAAACTGTGTTGGAGTGGTTCCAGGAACATGATGCTGAATTCCAGTTAATGTCCTGGCCACCTAACTCACCGGATCTAGAAATAGAGCACATTTGGGATGTGATAGGACGGCAGCTCAGAGTTCAAAGGGATTACTAATTCGCAATATCTCGGATTTACGTGACCGTTGCCTAAATATCTGGTATTATCTGTCTCCGGCCATCTACCAAGGACTTGTGGCATCCATGCCAAGGCGGGTTGAAGCTGTGTTGCGCGCCAAAGGTAGGCCCAATTCATTATTGACAGGTGGTCATAATGTTTTGGCTCTTGAGTCTATATAATGAATCCGAAAATCATTTTGAGCCCTAAAGTATATGCAAATACAATGTGAATAACATCAATTTAGAAAATATCGAAATGTTACGCATTTTCATCACAAGTATAACCTTGGTTGCGAATATCAGACTACGAATTCTGTGCAAGTGCAGTATCAATCTAAGCTGTAATAGGAAAGTTTTGGCCTTGGATAATTCAGATATTTTACAACTTCTCTTGATTGTACTTTGCAACTTTGTATTCACAGTCTAATTAATTTCGCCCGTTAGGGAGACATTGTAGTAACAAGTGTTGATGGATGAAGGGAGAGAGATGAGCTTGGATATGTTATTCTTCTTTCAACGAGAACTTATTAGGAGTAGTAAATTTAGTTCTTTTTCTCAGAGAAATAATTATATATATATATTTATAAAGTTCAGATTAATAATCTTTTATCTGTTGTACCTGGCAATGAAAAAATCATATGATGGATTTAACGAATCCTCTTAGAACTGTAGAACCAGCTAGGGAAAAAAAGAACTATGGAATGAGCGGAATAAAGATGTCTATATATACAATATTTTCACCGTCTGAAATGAAAGTAAACTTATTTTTCTCATTTATAATATATTTTAATCGTGGTGCAAAAATTAAAACTATAGCATAAAAACTAAAACATATACTATTGTATTATGGTGGTAATCCTTGAACATATAAGAAATAATTTTAAAAAAATTCTAGTAAATACCGAACAGCCAGTATTTAAACTTGTGAATACCGCTACTTCAAAACTGTACAAATGGCTGTATTCGGTATCCCAATATACTGGAATTGCAATCCCTAGGTGCCAAAGACCAGCGACAAACCAACCATGCCATCCAGCCACCACAATAATATAAAATAGAATTAAAAATCTCACGAATTGGAAAGACAGATTAAGAGACGAGATGCCAAATGTTAGAACGTAAATAACGTATTTTCTTGTTCTGATACTTATGTTTATTATAACGTGTAAAACATGAAATTTTCTTCTTTTTATATATGTTTATTTTATGTATTATTCGAAATAAACCTAAGTTCCTATAAATATTTTTTTGCGGCATACCTTGTTACCTTAAAGTTAAGCCTTGTTTGTTAGGCCCAATTTTGCCTTTGAGTCTTACACCTTGGTGTAGACCAAAAGTGTCTAACCCAAATGACCTCGCATGCAACTTCGGAAAAACATTATAAGTCCGCGGGCCGCATATAAAATGCATATCTTAACAATAAAATTTGACCCATTAAAACTTTTATTGGAGTAAAAATTTAAAACAGAATGACGTATTATTATTGTTTCCATTGTTTTTCATGTATGCAAACATGGATAAAAAATAATGCAAGATCAAGCAATATTTAATTTATCTAATTAGTGATATATTTGTTTCTGAACTTTTTCACTTAGTTTTCTTTTTTAAAATGGATCTCAATGCATATATTTGTGCATCGTAATTGATGTTGCAAATTTTTGTCCGTTACATTTAAGAGCGATTTATCTTTGATAAATTTCATTTTCGAAAAGAAAAAAAAATGATTTTCAGTAAGAGAAGCAACGTGATAAAATAGAAAACTGTTATGGGATTTATTTGTTAAAAAACACTAAAAAAAAAAATATTGCCGAAAATTGTCGTATTTTGTAAAGTTGTAATGAATCTCGCGAGTCACAAAATTACTCAAGGACACCAATTCTGGTGTAGACAGACTGAAGCACGTTAAATATATTTAAATTTTAAGCCCACTCTGATGCGGAGTGGAAATTTTAAAAGAAATGGGTATTCCTTGGTTCTTAGCCGTGGTTCAAAATTAGGAGGTTTGTTTCCAAAGCCCCCATGTTGCTCTAGGGCAGGGGTGGTGAACCTTTATGGATCAACGTGCCATTTTTTTTCGAGAGAAGTGTTTGATGAAGTATAGACGTGCCATCAAATAATTTTGACTTGTAATTATTGGGAAAGTAATAAAACTAAATACCTACAACCCAAAACTTTATTTAGTACGAAAAATACTTTTTGTGCTGTATAGTTATAGATGTTTTAGTTATACGTGCATTTAAAATTAAAATAACATTAGTGTGACTTCTATTGTTGCATATTGGATGACAAATAACATATTTGGATTGTAAGATGTTACTTTTTGTAGGAATACATGCTGAATTTTAGTAATCAGCCAAGTGATTTCTAAGCATTTAATTATTTTTGCTGTGGTTCACTTTCTTTGAAAAGAGCGTTTGGGATTTGTTTCACGCTATCGTTAATATCGTTTTGTAGACGATGTTCTGCATACCACTATTCCAGAACTTAAAACACACACCGCTTTGTCACCTTTACTAATAATGCCATGTCTCTCGGTCCACCAAATTTGAAATGTTCGGTTACACTTACTAACGTGCACTTTTTGTTCTTTTGCTAAACTAGCCATGTTAAATAACAGTTAAATATTGTAAATATAAGACGGATAAACTTTAAAAAAACAGTTGTGTCAATGGCATTGAATATGCTATGTGTAGACAAACTTTACATCATAAGCAATTGCAGTGTACAACGTAACTTAGGCAAGGCAGTAACAAACGAGTGAGCTACCCACCGACCCGTGACCCATCACTCATGTTTGTTCGTAATTACTTCAAAGTGATCTTTGAAATTTTGAAATAAAATGCAAACCATTTTGATCGCTGGCATGCCAAAAATACTGTGTCATGTGCCATCAGTGGCACGCGTGCCACTGGCTCGCCATTCCTGCTCTAGGATGTGACCTTAATGAAAATTAGTCAATCAACAAACACAGTCTCCAAAAGATTTAAGCAAGTATTTTAAAATTCGTTCAAAGTAGCTAATAGTATTGTCCACAAAATACCAATCTATTGATTCTTTCAATAGTACATAATGTATTTTTTTACTAAATTAATTTTAATACAATTTTTATGACACTGTAGCTTTTACTTTCCGAAATTTGATTATCTTGATCAATGTGATCTGAATAATACGAATTAATTAAATAATTCGTTTTGTGGAATTGCATTAAACGTCTCACGGTTTACATTGATTCTTAAAATGTGTTTTTAATTGTTTATACAATCGATAAAGGATTGCAAAGGCAGTCTGGTGAATTAATTTAATATTTACTTTAAAAAGATCCGTAGAGAATTTACGACATCTTAGTCACATTTTATTTTTCAGATTTTTCTGAAATAATTCGTTAACTTTCTGAAATTCCACGCAAGATCTAAGAGGCATTTATAAATGTTTACTACTTTAAAATATGAGATGTAAATATGCTATAGAAATGGTTTAAGTGTTGATGAAATATTATTTGTATCAAATTAATCGATATGTATTTTCAAAAATCTTATTATTAGATTGTGTATTCAACAAAGCACATTAGCGTGTGAGGACATGTGATCATAATTATTATTCAAATTTAAAGATGCAGTGATATTGAAATGGGGTAACATTATTAGGGGTGCGAATTAATTTTGAGATTTATAATAGTTTGCCTAACATCAAACATTCCTGAAACAATATTCATATAAAATCTCTGTCAATTGGCTTCTATTATCATTTTTTGCAGAAGTGTAAGATAACATGCTTTTTCTCAGAACCGAGAAGACACTATTTGCTAAAACTTGATTTGTTTGATTTCAAGTATAGTTCTGTTGAAAGTTATGAATTTCTGTTGGAGTTTTATTATGATCATAAACTATCGATTAAAACGTGGGAGCATTGGTTTTGACGTTTTAGAAGTGGTAAGTTCAATATGGCTGACAAAGATGATCAATCGAAAAGGCTTGAAGATGAGAATTGCTTTACCGAGATTCATATCAAATGTAAATTGAACATGATGAACTGCTAAACCTGATCGCAGAACTTTTTTTAATACATTATGATTCGAAAGCAAAGCAAATGAGGGCCATTTGAGTTGAATTTGTATTATGTCTTCTCTGACGATGAAAAATTTATATATCCTACGACAATTGTAAGCATAATATTGTTGGTCTTGTCAGATAATGCAACAACATCTCCAGAATATTCATGGTTTAAAGCCCATGCTCTGTATTCGGACGGACGGACTCGGTGTTCAGTACTATGAGATGATTCGAACGTATTTGGTACTTGTTACTGTATACAACTGATGTGTTTGAGGGTGGGAAAACACAATGGAGTAATTTTTCTGTATGGAAATATTCGTCTATATGTTGCCTGTGTAGTCGAAAAATATATTTTTACCTCAACCACCATATTTATTTGATAATGATAAATCATATTAATATTCGTCCCAATCCATGGGACACAGCTTAACAAATCAGATAATCGAATTGAACGAAAATACGAAAAATTCTGTTGATTGGTGGAAGCATCAAAAATTCAG
>BMAO01028510.1:0-36673 GCA_019973975.1 Trichonephila clavata | reverse complement strand
CCTTGTATAAATTAATGTAAAACATGATAATGGATCTCTAAAAAACATTAATAAACAAGGAAGTTTGAATCGTATTCATCTTCTATTGCAAGGGTGAGCGGACTTTTCCAAGGTCAGGGCTACTTCTAATGTTTTTAAAGGGTTGCGGTCCACCCAGTGGCGAAGGTGTAGTCATATTGTATTAAACTTGTATATTTTTTTATCTTGTCACGAAGATTCTTGGAATAGAACAGGTAAATATAACGGTTGAATAGAGCAATGAGAATTTATTTAATGTAAGGAAGGCAGGCGTAATCTACTTGATCGTACACCAGACGAACTGATTCTCAGCTCGAGGGAATCAGCTTATATAAGATACAGTGGTGACATCTAGAATATTCTAGAAGACTTGAATTAACATAAATTTGCATACACTGCAATTCTCTTTAAAATTCCAGAGAGTCAAAAAATTAAAAAACTGGCGAGTAGCAGACTGTAGGTTTGAACCTAAGACCAACAGTTCCACTGGTGGCGACTCTACCCCTGGTCCACTCGTCGTTGAAATGTTTACGAAACATGGCAATCTTAATACGTGTTTTCGACATTGTACCCTTCTTTTAAAGTATGACAAATACTATTTTTAATTGCAAAAACACAAAATTCTCAAAATGGGTACTTGAACAGCTATGAAAGTACTAGATCGTAGATGTATTCAAAGTAGCGAGCAGAGAACATACGTCAACCAATGAATCTAAAACAGACGTATGTACTTAAAATTTACCTCCTCCATACAAATAACAATGTATTGAATAATTTAATAGTACTATAATTTGACACAAAAGGTACAATATGATTTTTCCTTAAGTTCCACCGGCGTACATAAACGTCTCACTCAACCAAAGCATTAATTGTCTCGAACTTATATATACGTCTTTCCAAAGTACGATCTTTTCTGTGCACTGCTATCCATAAAATTATACTGAAGGCTTTGGAACGCAATAAAAGAACCTTGACAGTGTTTGCGAAGACTTTACCTATTTCAGAGAATTTCCTAATTTATTCCTTTTCTCCCCCCCCCTCCTTCCCCAATAACATCATATACGCTCGCCTACGTGGGAAAAGGTGGCATTGGGAAACGAATCGCGTAACTTTTAATCGGCAGTTAAGAGATTAATTAAACCTTAGAATTATCAAGATAAGTGTTAGTTTTGTACATAATCTTATATATGACAAGCCTATGGGGTTCTGGTTAAATAAAACTTGTTCTTAACTTAGTACTGTTAGATTTAATATAAAATGCATTGTGAACCACTGATGCATTTATAAGTGTATTATGTCAGTGTAAATGTGTATTTCATTTTTTATTATGTCAGAGTGTATTTTGTTTGTTTAGGGGGAGAAACCCTGGTTTAATTAGAAAAAAAGTTATCCACTACGATCTGAAAATCGAACCAGTAAAAGAATTTTCAAGATGCCACTTTGTTTTCATCAAAACAATAGACATTCTAACTCAAACTATCTTCACTCAACACAGGAAGATATAAGAAAGCTATGCAATCCTTATTTTGAAACCATGATTGCACTCGACAGTGTCAAAGGTCTCTCTCTCTCTCTCTCTCTCAGTCTAACGCAGTGGTCCCCAACACCCCCGGGCTTCCTTAGGAATAATAAATTATTTCCTTTTTATTTACTTTGCGTATTTTTCTCGGCTTTGTGCGATTTTCCGTGAAAATCACTTTAAATTCCATGTTAAATCCCTCTATGTTCATTTTTTGGTATAACTGTATTTTATTCTGATGGCATATTTAAATAAAATTAAATTAAGATCATCAAAAATCAAAGTTAATCAAAGTAATTTAAAATATAAACAATCAACATCTTAATCTCAGCGGGGCGTGGTTGACAGGTCCGGGGAGATAAGGTTGGGGAGCGCTGGTTTAACTGATTACATGTTATCTCCCTTCCCCTCTGCTTGTTCGTGTTCATTTGCCACGCATTTGCTTTTCGGCTTCAAGTTCTCGGTTCCAATTGACGTATTTACTTAATATTCTAATGTGTAACATAGTCTACACTTGCTTGGATTTTTTCCTTAACAGTTCTCACAGACGTAAGCACTCATGTCAATGAAGTAGACGCATATTCGTCAAGAATTCATGCAAAAACTACTCCTTAAAAAATCATTTGGCTTAAAATTTATTTTGCTCTCGCTTTTTCCGAGATTCCACGGTAATTTTCAAAAATAAGCCTATAAACAAAAGCATTAGAACAAAGGTTTATGGATCTATTTAAGCCGATTGTAAACTTAGAACATCATGAAAAGCAAAATTTAATATTAAAATATGCTATTCAAAACGAAAAATCGCAAATTTGTTTTGTACGTCTGTATATGTTTACGTTGTTTACCTTTAATAAGATGTCTATTTACTATCAAATATATATATATATATATATATATGATATATTTGCTTTAGAAATCGTGCCTTAATCTTTCCTCCAATGAAAATGCTTGACTAGGAGATTTGGATTTTTATTTACTTTTCTTAAACTGTTACTTAATGTTTTGTATTAATAAAGCAGATGTTAGAGTTCCAAATGTTTTTATTTTAATAAGGCAGACGTTGTTTAAACTTTTGTTCTCTTTGTTAAATATCTGAAGTCGTATAATTTTAAGTTTTACATTAAATGCGATTACTTTTCACATTTAATGTAAATATTCAAGCACAATTTAACTTTTATTCTAAAAGAAATCATTTCATTGAAGATACAAAAATGAAAGGATTTTTCATGATTAAATATTTAAATTGTCGAATATTATAAATTTAAATTAGAGTTTGGGGAGATAGAAATCTCAATAATCGAAAGATTAAGATCCATTAATACATTTTTGACTTTTAAATACACATTCTATAAGTATTACATAGACAAGCAAACACTTTTAAGAGCTGAAATTGACGATAAATTTAAGTATAATTTGCTCTGAATTTGAGAATTAAGTGTAGTTATATGATTTTAGGATAACTTCTCAGATATAATTTCAGAAAATATCATCGTTGTAATAGAACCCCTTAAAAAAAAATAAAAAACACTTCAGGAAATATTTTTTTGAAGCCAAATGATTTTTATCATTTTTTGCCATTAATGCCTACAAAAAAATACTTATTGATTAATAAAGTAAATAATACTAGCTGGTATACCCATTCTTCAAACGAGTGAATTGAAAAATTAAACAATACAGATTGAAGGATAAAGAAGTTTTTAATGGGTTAATTTTAAAAGGATTGCAAATTAAACAAGAAAAAGCTTTTGTATATCTCAGCTGAACAAAAAAAACTATACTTGTTAAACTTAAAGTCCAAAGGTCTGATAGCTGATAAAAAAGGATTTTTTTTTATTTATAACTCTCCCGTAACTCTCTTGTGGGTCGATTTTTGAAAACACCTTCCAAAGCTGATCTCTGCTCAGAAAAAGTAACACATTGTTACAAATTTTGTGTAATGAACGCTTAAAATAGTGAAATAATTTATATCTGGATGTGTAATAGGTTAGTATTACTTTCTGCTGTACTTATTTCATGTTAAAATTACAATATTCGCAAGCAATGCCTTTCTTTACATTATAATGGCGATTCGATCGAAACATAGCGAAATTTTGGTGATCGAGCCAAGTTGGCATCATTTTGGCGACCACGTTGGGAACTTGGCTATTGGTTGAATGGTGCAAAAGTTGCTTTTCTGTAGCGCCACCTGGTAGGGAGCTGCAACAAAAAGGATGCCACAAAAACCTCCTAAAAACACAAAAAATACATATACATGCCAATTTTCAGTGATCGGTTGAAAGGTGTTGAAGTGATACGATTTTATATATACAAACATCCATTTATATATATATGTATAGAAAAGAATGAATCCTTTAAAAAGAAATGTAAAAAAGTGTGCTTTTAAAAAAAATGTTTTTTTTCATTTTTAATAAGTAATAAATTTTTAATAAGTAAAACTTAAATGACAGATGCTTTTATAACCTTATAAAAATTCAATGTTTAGAAACAATCCTATAGCCATCTCATTTTTATAAATAATACTAGTTGATGCACCCATTTATCACACGGGGAAATTGAAAATATAACAATCGAGGTGAAAGGATAAACAAATGTTAATAAGGTCTAATTTTTAAATAATACCTCAAATAGTTTAAACTCAACTGTAATATAATGCAGCGTTTCTCAAACTGTGGGTCGCCCCCTCCCCCTAGAGGAGCGTGATATCTTTACGAGAGGGGCGCGAGCATATTGAAAAGTCAAAAACAAAAGATTATTTTAAAAATTATTAATTTACTGAAAGTAAAGAAACAAAATACATTTTGACATAATAAAACATAAAATACACATTTGCACTGATATAATATAAATGAATCGGTGCTGCACAATGTATTTTATAATTAATTCAACACTACGTTAAGAATAATTTTAATAATTTCCAGACCCCATGGGCTTGTCATATAAAAACTTTATACAAAATTTAACACATCTTGATAATTTGTACGGTTTTTAATTAATCCCTTAACTGGCGATTAAAAGTTACGGGATTCGCTCCTCAATGCCACCGTTTTCCACGTAGGCGCGCGTATGTGATGTATTGTGGGGGGAAAGGTGTGAAAAGGAATAAATATAAAAGGAAAACCTCTCTTCTCTGAAATAAGTAAATCCTTCGCAAACACTGTCAAGGTCCTTTTATTGTATTTCAAAGCTTTCGGAATAATTATACGTATAGCAGTGCGCAGAGAAGATCGTATTTTGGAAACACGTATATATACGTCCGGAGCAATCAACTCTTAGTTTGAATTAGACGTTCAAGTATGCCGATGGTGCTTAAGAGGGGAAAGTCGAAATGTAGCATTAGCATCAAAATATTATTGAATTCAATACATTGTGTTTTTGTATGAAAGGGGGGCGCGATGAAAATTATGATTGAACATTGGGTCACTAATATTGAAAGTTTGAGAAGCACTGACGTAATGCATAGACTCTAAGGGGAGAGCAATTATATAAAATACCAAAGTCAATTGTATAAATAGCTGATTACACGATACATTTTCCGGGAGCACCTGAAAAAGTTATGCAACAAAGATAAAAGAACAAAATTTAAGAAATATTTCAAAAAATTGATTTTTTGTTTTATTTTTGATAAGTTAAAAATATTTTAGTATGAAGAGAAAAAATATTAATTTCAATAAAAATGGAGATTTTATACAATAAATTCCCAAAAAATAAATTTGAAACTTTTTTGTCAAAAATAGGCTTACAGTTCCTTCGAAACATTCGCTAAGCTACTTAAAAGATTTTGGATCAATATGATAAATGGTGCGGATTCTTATAAGGTACAAACAAACAAATATTCAAATTAATATATAAGATTAACTATGTTGTGAGTGAATACCGTAAGAGGTACATTCATATACTATTCAATTCTGTGTCTACCCCGAATGGTTAAATCTCAACTTATTCAGTTTGGCTATTCAATTAAACCGAACGGTTGTAACACATGTGCCATTTCGACATTAAATAAACCGTTAACATTGAGGAAATAGATGTAGTGGTTTGATATTCAAACAAATATCCAATTTCCAATCAATGTAAATTACTTTGGCAACAGCTTTGTTGGTTAGTCATTATTCCAGAGTATTATTGACACAATAGCCTTTTCTCTACTTGCTATGAATGTTTAATGGAGTTGCATCTACAAATATCGTGATTGGGGAATGAATGAATTGATTGACTGAACTTCACTACGGACATCAATGCGACACGGCACTATAGGCAAAAATATTGGATTAATTTATAAAACGAGAAGTTTTGAAATAAACGTTTCTTAACAGAAAATTTCATTAATAAATGTCCTAAAATCTAGTAGCGTAATATTAATTTACATAAAGGCTACATTTATTGTTGCATATATTTATGTTTAAAATATTTTTATTACTCCTTATTTGAAAATATACGATGTTTTATCAAAAGAGAGCACTTTATATTCTATTTCGATATTTCTGAGAAATGCTGATGTTCCTTTTATTTCAAAATTCTAGTATCGTATGAAGTAAATATGATTAATTACAAAATTTTACACTTTTTAGCTATAATAAATCTGCTAAAATACCTATTAAAGAAAAATTTTCCCATGAATTTATCATAATAATAAAATTCAAGTAGTAAAAAACTGTAATTGCTATAGAAATGTACGAACGAGAAGAAACAGCAGGATGGTAAAAAAGTTATAATGAGTTTATTAAATTTTCCTATGTGACTACTATTTTAAGAATAATTTACGATTTCAAACTTTTAAAAATTATAAAAAGAAATGTAAAGTAATAAAATTAAAGGAAAATTTTTCACAACAAGAAATCATTCATTATGTGTGTTTATTCATGTGTGTTTATGAAAATAATTCAATAAATATTGTGAGATTTTCTCCCTTGATTCTATAGTTATTTTATTTTATAAATACAATTTTGTTCTTCTTCATTGATTCCAAGAGATTCTATGCTAATTTACTAAGATTCATTATATGAATAGGTGAAGACCTGAAACTTTGTTTTTTGTACAATAGTTTTATTTTTCAAGAAATCTTATGTTAGTTTACCGAAATTCTTTTTGCAAATAAGTAAAGACCTGAAATCTGTACAGAATTTCTATTTCAGGCAGCATATAACGGCATATTTAAACAACATATAACGACATTTGTAAACGCGATCGAGTGGATAGCTCGATTTTTATTTTTTTATTACACTACTCCAAAATGAAGAATATATTCAGTAATCTATCATTTTGAAAAGAATTTAACTTACTCTATAACATGAATTATTTAATAGCCCTACTAGTATATAAACCACAAAAAAATCAAAACAATTTTGAAGAAATCAAAAAGCTCTGTAGTTTTTTTAAATTATTATTATATATTTAGATTAGAAAATAAATGGTACTTATCTTTTTCTCTTCTCATGATAGAATCTTGGAAAAGCGGGAAAACAAACTATTTTGTAAAGTTCTTCGATCAGTAAAAAGTTCTCAAAATATAGAAGCTTATATTTCCATTTTGATATTTTAATAAATAATTATACAAACATTCAAAACGTAAAATTGATATAAATCTAAATACATTTCCTCAGCCTAAATTAGTATAGTGAGATAGAAATAGTTTTCCTACTATTACAGAATCAAAACAAACATGCAAATCATAAAAGAAGCGGTTCCACGCGTGAAACGCAGGTGTCAGTGATTGTTGGTAAGAAAATGTTGTCAGACACAACAATATTCTTTTGGTAGATATAGTTAAATTATTCTTTTTTATTTATTCCTAGCTGAAGTTCACTTTTCTTTTACATCTCAAAAACTAAAAAAGAATTATAATCAATTTAATTGAATTAAAGAAAAAACAATTTTTTTGTTTTTAATTTATTCAGTGTCTCGCTGATAAAAAAAAAAAGAGAACTCGAGAATTACACAAAATAAAGTCATATACCGTAAAATAATTAAAACTATGTGTCTTTAAACGAACTAAGAAGAACAAGAATGAAACAATCAAGAAGGAGAAAAAATTAAATTAATATTGAGAACACGTATTCGTACATAAAAAAAAACTTGATAAATATATTAAAAGTGTATATACACACTTTTTCTTTACCTTCTTTTCTTCTTTTACGCTATTTTTGTGTGAGTTTATCTGAATTCTGTAAGAAAAAACCAGGAGCGTAATAAATTATTCAAGTACAATCATGAAAGAAAATGTATTATCCTCAAAAACATCGCGAATGAACAGCTTTCTTTCAAACAAAAACGCCAACTTTATTTAAGTGGATTAAAATAAATAAAATTATTTTACACAAGAACTTTTACATGTACATTCTTTATTGAAGTAATTTTTATGAATAAAACCAGCTTCCATTCTTAAGCTCAAGAAGCTTGTACATTGAATTAAAGTTTATTCCTTTTCATTGAAATAATGATACAAAGCTATTCAAATTAATCAATTAGATTTTTTTTTACTAATTGCTGAAACATTTGCATTTAATGATTGCATTAATTATTTCTGTGGGACCGAGAGAGTTTTAAAAGAGGTTCAGTATTTTCAAAGAAACGGTAAATCACAGAAAATAATGCATTTCACTTTCTAAAATAATTACTAAATTAAAAATATGCATTATATGTATAAACAAAAATTTAAAATGCCAGAAAAATTTCTTTTTTGTTGATTATGAATTGTGTAAAACTACATTTTTAAAGAAAATTTTTAAGATTGATATTTTTTTCATATTTTAGAAAAGTATCACTATCAAATTATAAACACTTTATAATAATTCTCAGAAGTAAGTATAAGTTAATCAGTTTTTAAATTTTAGAGATGCTTGATTGAGTGAATATTAATGAGCTACACGAGAGAAATTGGCAACGGACTTCATAACCTCGGTCAAGCGACGAAGACGACGTCTGAACTGGTTCTCTTCTCTCCAAACTTCTACGCTAACGTGAGGATTTTGAGCTTCGATAGATTTAACGTGTATCATCTCCTCTACTCTCGTTGGGTCTTCTACAAAGCTAGGATTCGAACCCAAGACTCAGCAATAACATCATTACAACTATAACCAATTGACTACTGTGACATTAGGAAAAAATTCTTAGGTAGCGTGAGAGTAAGAAATTAAACAATTAATTTATTACATCTACAGATATTAATTATAGAATGTACAGTTGGTTACAAGTTATTGCAACTATTGCCTATTTCCCTTCCACAGAACATGTTATTCGTGAAGGAGGAGACAAACACAACCGTTCTTTACAGTCTTTCAAAACGGACCACTTCTCCACTGTCTTGGAGTGGGGGTGGTCACATCCTACACTTCGAATAACACTCGAAGTTCAGGCTCGCAGGTCGAGTGGTGTTTCTCTCCCGGCCATCAATTGGCGAGGTGATGTCAGAGGAAAGGTCTTCGCAATAATTCAGGGGTACTCGTGTGGATATGACGGCGTAATTCTATCTACATAAAGAAGCTGATCTTGCAGCTGCGTAGCGAGAAAATATTACAGTTATCGTGGCCACTATGGATGTTTGATACTTACATTTTACTGTCACAAACTTAATAAACTCTGATAAATAACACCTTTAAAATAACGCAAATAGAAAGCCTTTAGAAAACACCTTTTTGCAAAATTTCTTGAAGGAAATACTATTATAAGGAATATAAAAGATATGTAGAAATTCAACTGTGTGTAAATTCTAAGTATTATTACAAAATATCTGAAAAAATAACTTGAAAATTTTAAATAAAGGTTTGTATTTTTATAAATATAATACCAAAACATACGTGCAAATATTAAAAATAGCTAATTAAATATTTCGTGGAAGTTGCAAATCCTTTTTATATGTCTGGGATAGAAAAGAAGGAATGAAAAATACTTTTTTAAAATTTATTAAGGGTCTCTAAAATATGCAAATCATTGGAACTCAACAGGAAAGGGCGAATGACTTTTTGGCTATACAGTGTATTTTTATCATATTGCTATTTTAATACTGCAAAGTGATTCAAAATATTGAATTTTAATGCAACTTCTTGTAACTGACACCCACTTTTAAACTTTATGCTCTTGTGTGAAAATATCTAAGTCTTATTATACTTGCATGTTGTGTTTTTATTCTAAAAATTTATATGTAACATGTGATATATTTATTTCAAAATAGAAGATAATTAAAGAAAAAGCTAGATTATTATAATAATTATAAAACTAACACAACATTTTGAAGCTGTGTAAAGATTGTTCAAAATAAAAAGCATTATTTTACAATGGAATCGTTTTTTTTTAAAGAAAACAAATTACAGAACATTTGTATGTGTAATCACCTTAAAAAATTATGTAGTAAAAGTGCTTAACCAAACCTTCCGGTAGTTTTCCATTTCGCAGGGTGCAAGCGAGAAAATCGCCAAAAATGATACAATTGACGCCAAATTGAATATTCCCGCTGGTAACCTTTTACCACTACATTTTTCAAAACAAGTCCCGGTCTTTTCTTACCAGTACGCATTTTTTATAATACATCAAAAATAAACTAAAACCCAATGAGAACTAAGATTGATAACATATTCTTTATGTGTATATTGCGTGCTGTCGCCAATAAAGCCTACTTGGCGAGACTTGCACCAGCGAACCAGAAAAGTACCAACTTACTATTCAAAATATTTAGAAAACATAATACGCCTATTAAGAAAAAATTCTCATAAATCACACTTAAGTATTCTCAAGTAACAAACAACCATTTTTAACGTTTAGACATCAATTACGTAATTTTCTAACTACCAACATTTTCTTTTCAAAACTATCAACTTTAGTCGACATTCTTTCTCTGCCGAGACATTTTTCCCTATAAAATCTTTTTTTTTATATGGTGATCAAATATGGCGCCAAATCTTCTATTGGCGAGAGAAAAATACGGGTTTTTATATAATTAAAACGACAAACATGGCCACTAACTTATCTTTTGACATCAACGTCGTTTCAGCAGCTTATTCCATTAACAAATATAATTCCGGAGAATAATTTCATTTTTTTTTCTCTCTCGCTCCTTATCATTTTTTTCTTCTTTTCTTAAGAAGCTTTTCTTTTCTTTCATCTTTTAAGCTGAAGATTATTTTCGCTTTCTGCTCTTGTGTAGGATGTGAGAAAAATATGATTTAGATGCTTAATGCCTCGTAGTCGATGAGTGAAATTAATTTCTTCTCTTTTTTTGCTGTGAAATAAGAATTAAAAGAAAGTAATCGATGAGGTGAGAGAAATTAGCCATTTCTATTCACTTGAAACTTAGTTATTGCTTTTCCTAATGTTATTGAATTCATTATATAAATTACTGCCATCATTGTATCAATTTTATTTTGATTGTATTAACCTTTTAAAGGGTAATTTTTTTCTAGTAATATAATGTTAAGATATTTTTGAGATTTAGATTGATTATATATAAAAAAAATATTCATATTTAGCTTATGATTTAAATTAATTTCATTTCTAAGACCATTTTCTTGTAGGAAGTACGTTTTCCTTTTCTCACTGAGAGCTGTTGAAAGCTATGACATATTATGGTTTTCATTTCTTTTTACATATGATATTAAAAAATAATTTAAAATAAAAAATAAGGAAACATAAATTAGATATACAGTTGACTCTCGATAATTCGAAGTTGAAGGGACTAATGAAAAACTTCGAATTATCAATAGGGTAGGAAAAAAATACACAAAGAGAAGTTTTTCAAACACATTTAAATTTGAAACTATATAACAACACGATTATACATATGTATAAAGTTATATTAAAGTATTTTTATAAGTACATAATGGACAGAAAAATATGAAACAGAAGTTAAAAGTCCTGTATTAAAAGAATACATACTGTATATAATTTTAAAAAATTTTTACCACAAAAAAATCTGTTACCTTTTTTGTTTTATGACATTTAATCTAACTTTGTCAATAGAATTTTCAAGAATAAATGACCCTTGAAAAAGGTCCGCATCAACATGATTTGAAGGGAAAAGTTTCCTAGTTGGTTTAGTGACACTTTAGCTTCTGTCGGAGTTATCACTGATGGTCATCAAAGGGACTACGTTACAGGGGAGACAAGCAGAGAGAATACAACTCAAAACATGTAAGCTCCAACCTGTTTGCTACAGGACTCTACATGATATAGCGAGTGTTTGAATTGTTAAGAATTCTATTAGATCACTTCGAATAATCGTGTGTTGTATTCTGGCCAGCCAGAGATTTTCCTTCGAAATATTGAGTGCACCAAAACGTATTGTTTTAATTCGACATATCAAGAATTTTTCTAGGAGCTGAGCATATACTTCGAATTAGCATGAGGTTCGTATTATCGAACATTTGAATTACCAAGAGTCAACTATGTTTTGTATTCAAATATTTAATAATTTATACATATCGCTTTCCTCGAAATTTCAGAAAACAGGGAACAATACACAATGTGATATTGCAAGCTGTTCTAAACGTATCTTATTCTCCTTTGCTTTAGTAGATATAATATAGACTTCTAATATATTTATTGTAAAGTTGGCGTAGGATCACCAACTTAAGTCAATCTCACGTCATCTACAATGATGAAATAAATTAAGAGAATTTGCATATTTTATCGAATTGCATGAAAAGAGCTGAACTGAATGAAAAACCACTGCTTCTAGATAAAAATGCAAATCTTGTGCGGCAAATACGTAAGCGTATACGTGTGTGTAGGCAGAGCCAGCAGAAAAACAGGCTTTATAAGCGCGTGTATTTTAAGACACGTTTCGTTCGTCAGCACACCTTGGTTGATTTCTTGGTGTTATTTTAAAACAATCGGTTCAATTCAAATTGTAACAGTAAAAATGAGTAACCACCAACGTTTAGAGGATGAAATGAGGGGGGCGAACTGTGGGGAGGCTAGAAGCAGTCCAACGTCAAGTCCAGATTTGTTGAGAGTTCAATTTAACACCCAGCGTCATGTGTAACTCATGTAAACAGTTCCAGGATACTGGATCCATCAAGAGAAAGGCTGGGCAAGGTCGTCTAAGAGCCACGATGGTCAGAGAAGATCGCCATTTGTCGATTATAGCGAGGCGAAACAGAGGGGCTACAGCTTCTCAGCTCTCTCGTTACTTGTATGCAGCCACAGGAACCCGTGTATCAAGGGTGACTGTTTCAAAAAGACTTCATGAGAGAGGTTGGTTTTCCAAAAAAAACTGCTGTTTGCGTCCCGCTCACGTCTACGAACAGGAGAGTCCGTTTAGCATAGAGATTGGAGTATAGATCAATGGGCGACCCTTCTGTTCCCCGATGAGTCCCGTTTCAGCCTTAACACAGATTCTCGCCATACGTTCATATAGAGAGAACCAGGGACCCGCTACCTACCCTCCAATGTCCGCTAAATCGACAATTATGGCAGAGGAGGTTTAATGGTCTGGGCAGACATCATGTTGGATGGCCGTACCTCTCCATGTCTTTGAAAGATGCTCTGTGACTGGCGTGAGCCAAATGTAAATTGGAATCAAAACTTAAAATGAAACTAAAAGTTTTTGATTAAATTAGTTGGGCCTAATAAAGTATACAAATACAGTTGTATTAAAAATAGGAAGCTTACGTTACATTTTATAATCATTATTAAATTACGTGGGCATATGCAATCAATAACCATATATAGTTATCATGAAACAGCAAAAATTGGTGCAAAAATAGTTAACTATCTTTCTCAACCAAATAAATTAAATCAAAGAAAACATTGAACTATATATAGTAATCCATTTCTTTCACCATTAAGGCAGTCTTATTCTTCTTCCAACGCAGAATGAATCACAAGGCAAAAATAAATTCATTTTTCATGTAAAATATTCAGTTATTAAAGAACAAATCCGAATCAGTTTTACTGCCTACCTCATATCTCAGCTCTTTTATCTCAAGACGAGTGCTGATTGGTGCAACATAAAACACGTGATCCGTAACAATAGAACGCTGCAATTTTCCCCAGACTATTTTTCTCTTCGTTGCCGTTATCAAATGCTAAATCTTATGCATTTAATGAACTTTACTTCCATTAAGTCCTTGGGTTTCTAATTGAAAAGAAGTTCGAACCACGAGATAGAGGGAACGTGGAACTAAAATTCTTACCAAATTCCTAACTTAATCGATCTATAAATTCTTTCCTTGGGCAAAATTACTCTAGAGTGAGCTTCTTCGCTATCTTTGAAGAAAGAATTCCCGATATTGATCGATTTTTTTTTTACTCCTTTACTTATGAGCTCACACACAGAAAGGCATTTTGCAGTGCTAGAAATTAAAAACTCGGCGCTATTAACCAGATAGCGGTTGAACTATAAAAACTTTTTTAAAGAGTTTTGGTAACGTTTTACTTTTGCTTATATCGCTGAAAGTTTGTTCTTTTTTTATGGAGAAAATTATGTTCGAAGTTCTTGATTTTAAGAAACTTTTCTTTCTCTTTTATGCTAATCAAACATTACGTAAAAGCAGAGTTTGAGTTTTTTTAACTGCAAACACTATGTATAAAATGTTTCATTTAAGAAAATATCTGGTTTATTTCAGAACTGATTACTTTTAAAATAAATTATCAAGGCAGATACATATGACACCAATTTACCGAACCCCTTTTTTTTGCGAATTTCTTGATTTAACGAACTTACCTTTCCCCCGATTAAAATGACGGCAAAAATTAATATTTTGCAGAAGAATATCCTCGAATTAACAAATTATTTCAACAGCTGAGAAAAACTTTTTTAATAGTTTAGATTAGAACTGAGGGCGGTTTAACGTTTGAGACAAGTAAAGGTAGCTTAATATTAGTTAATTAAAATGTTAAGGTTAATTACGTCGCAGCTATTATTTACAGATTTACATTGAAGTTATTAACTTAGTAATTAGATTATATTAGAGTCCCAAATTCTGTTGTTTTGTGAGGGAGGAGTTTTTTGGCGCAGTCTTCAGAGCATCTCTCCCGTTCTCTCTCTCTGACCTCTATCGGGCTCGGGGTGACAGCGGTCGGCGTCTTTAGCTTCCAGCTACATCCGGTCGTGGGTGGAGAGGGCTCCTCGTGGTGTCAAAGGTTGCCGGGGTGATCTAAGACAAGCCGCATAATATTTTTAAGGGTCCAGGTGTCAATTCACGTGTGATGACCATACTCACAACTGTGTGACGGGAACGTCACAATGGCCAACTAGATGCCCGTCAAGACACAGTCAGAACATCCGTATTGAACCGATATTTCTTTCCAATGCTTTATCAAAGATTCGACTTTTTTTCACTATATAAAAACAAAGTGTCTGAAAGTGTTTCTACTAAGAGATCATCTGTTAAGTCTGGAGGAAGAGGTCACAAGATTTCAAGGTTGTGAGAAAATTGAAACTAAATTCATTTTGTTCTGCTATTCCATTACTGCTGATATTGAAACAACACCTGAGGACCTACAGCTTGAACTTATTGACTTGAAGTCAGATGACACTGTGAAGAAATTATTCCAAGAAAGGCACTAACTTTTGCAGATCTTTTTCAACTAAAAAAATTTTTCTGTATGAAAAAATTTGCGGGGAAATTGCTCTTTAAATTTTAGTCAACATACATTTGAGAGCAACGTTTTCTTTCATGAAGATCAACAAGAGTAAATATCGATAAAAGTTGGTTGACATAAATTTGCAGGCTGTAATGAGAATTAAAACAAGAAATCTCACTCCTGATTTTTTTAAAAAAATGGGAGAAAAGTATGAGATTGGGTACATTTGTCTTATTAAACTGATTCTAAAATTAAATGTACCTTCAACCATAGACAATATGAAACTAGCACAGTAAATAAATTGAAGAAAACTGCACTATTTTATTGAGCTTGTGACGGATCTGTAAGCGACCTTCAACTAACTCCTTTTGGGTATACTTTTGGGCCAGCAATTTTAATCAATCTTCTCATGAAAGAAGAAAACGGAATATGCAAATTAAGTTTATATATATATTCCTTCTTCGCGAGTTTGTGAGTTAGTGGATTGTGAGTGGATTAGAACTGAAGTGAATAATGAATATTTAGTGAATTGGCAGTGAAGAGAATACGTAAACAAAAAGTAAGAAAGCCAGAAGTTTAGATAACAAGTCATTTTTGATAAGTTCGTTACAAGGTGAAGCTTACCAGAATTGGTTTATGTCCTTGTTAAGGACTACAACCCAGAAGTGTTGAAGTCAACTTGAATTAAATAGAAAACTGCCTAAGTTCAGGTAGTGTTACCTTAAATTAAGTTGATGTTTAGAGTATTAAACTAATAGTGCGGTCATTAAAGTGTAAAGTAATATTAAAGGAGAGAAGAGCTACATTGTTGAACATATTCTCCCCAAACGCGAATCTTGTCTCTCTCTCGCTCTATTACTGAATTTAATTATCTTATTCACAGTGTTATTTGTGTTTTAGTTGCTTATAGTGATAAATAAAATAATTGGAATTCATCATGTTGTATGATCCTTTATTTCCTTCCACACCTTTAGCTGGGTCACAGGGTAGAAGGGATATAAACTCATGCCAAACTTATATTTATGATTTTTATAATGAATATAATTGTCTTGAAAAGGTGCAGTCCTCCGGCACCCTCCGCTTCCAATGGGGCCCGTGAGCCAAAAGAAGTTTCTCATCCATGGATTAGAGAATACAGGATTTCTTTTCAAATGACATCCTTTTTGACCGGAGCCTCATACAGCAGGATGTAAATGACGCAGTATTTTCTTCCCTGCATAAATCCTAATTCTTCCATTCCATCTGCATTTCTTCCATTCTAATTGAAAAAATATGAGCTTCAACTGATTTATTTAAAGCCCGTGCAACGCCGGGTTATCCCTGGATTAGAGAATACAGCATTTCTTTTCAAATGGCATCCTTTTTGCCCGGAGCCTTATACAGTATACAGCAGGATGTAAATGAAGCAGTATTTTCTTCCCTGCATAAAGTCCAGGAATCAAAAAGATTGTCAAACATCTGTTAGTCAGTAATTAAAAATTTCCAATTAACCACTGCATAGCAATCCGCTAATTGTATTTTAGCTGCTCAATAAAAAGTGTGTAATTTCTAACTATGGATAATTTTTGTGTAGTTGCTTATTAAGGAATTTCCAAAATGCAAGTGCAAAAAATTTGTGTTTATTTTTTGCCCCCGATATGAGCAGACGTTCCGATCAGGTGGTCATTTTTGATATTACAAAAAAAGTTTCTACATTATAACTTCCATATAATATTGTGTTAATTAAATTTTCAGAACGATAATTCACGACGCTTTACTCTTCAAAAATTATTTACATAAATAAAAATATTATGTAATCATTTGCATAAATAGTAAATCATTTACACAGATACTGAATTATTCTTCCATTCTAATTGAAAAAATATGAGCTTCAATTGATTTATTTAAATAGTTGCATAATTTCTACATAAATGTATAATTATGTAAATATTCAAATAAATCAATTATAATAATTTACATAAATACAGACTGGTTCTGGCAGTTTAATTCCAACACAATAGGATTATAAGATATTCAATTATAGTACAATGAAAATTTGAAATAACTAGAGGCCATAAAATACCCAGACGCCTCTCCATGAATTGCTAAATTTCTGTAAATTGCATACAAATTATCTTCATTAACTCAAAATATAAAATTAAATTCTAAAGGCATCTGTTAATTTAAACCATAAAGGGATGCTGAAACAGAGAATAAATAATTTCTGTATTAGATATTAAGGAAGTTTTAACATGAATTATATATATAGAAAGCTAATTTTCAAATTATCTTCTAAGACTGAAATGAGATATCAATGTAAGATTTATTTTAGAAATAAAACAGTATACAGCACAGAGAGATACTAGTTCGGACATCATAGAAGTTAAATTTTGTATCAATTGATATCTAATTATTTAAATAACGATAATTCGAAAATTTATAGAATTGTACGACTTAAGTGTGTTTTGGAATGTAAGTTTCAGTGGTTATATAGTGGTCTTAATACCTTGTGTAAAACGGCAACGCACATTATTTTCAGATCTCTACACATAAACTATTTTCTTACAATTAATTTTCATAAGAAAAAGATTGCGGCTTGTTGTTTGTCAAATTTGTACCAAGCTAGTGTAGTCATACAGTTGCTATTGTTATACAAGTTATCCCTCATTTAAATTCAACACTTCCTGTTTGTTTCCAAATATTCAGTAGCTTTGAGTGAGTGAATGAATATTAACGTCGCACAGTCAGATACTCGGGGGATTTTGGCAACGGACCTCGTAATTTTGATCCATGATCAAGTGACGACTAAGACACCTGAGCTAGCACTCCCCTCTACTAACTTACACACCACACCAACGGGAGGACGTTTGAGCCTCGACATCAGTAACTTCGAACCAAAAAACCAACGCAAGCTTCACACTAATTTAAATTTTCTATTTTAATTGTTAGGGCCGTGGTAGCTTAGTGGTTAGAGCAGTGGATTCCAGACCATAGGGCTTTGTTCGATGCCCGATGCCACCAAAGACCCTCCGAGCACACACGGAGTACGTGCTCGTTAAATCAGTGGGTCCGAAAGCCTTGTGGGCCGTCGTAGCCGAAACCACGAGTGAAGGGGCTGGAGAATATTTTTCTCCCCTTCCAACTACATGCCTAAATTGTGGAGGTGGAGATAGGTGGTGTCGCCATCTATCGTTAAGAATTCCTACCTGTCTCACAGGCTCTGGCAACTTTCATTCCTTCCCTTCGGGAAGGACACGACAACAACAACAACAACATTTAAATTGTAAAATTTCATCTTTTGTATTGTTACTGCGTTAATTTTTTTTTAATTTGTTATAATTTTTCTATGGTTTTTTTTATATAATGTAATAAATTTAACTATGATACTTATATATATATATACGTTATTATTTTTATTTAAAGAGTAGTAAAACAGTTCGTTGTGCTAAGCGAATGCAAAAAATTAAAATGGTCTCCTTTATTATTGCGTATTTAAAATGTGACCTCTAAGGATACAGAGATTTTTCCACACTTCTTATTCAGATTTTAAAATATTGTTTCAGTCACATGATGCATAAAAAAATTCTAATGGAAATTTAATTGAAATATGACCAAAATTGGGACATTCGTTGCCCATATGTGAATGCCCTGAAATGAACCGTTGCATGGGCCCTATAGCCATGATTGTCTAGGAGCTAGGGCACGATTGCCCATGGCCACGAACTCGTGGTCATCATTGTCGAGTCACAGGTTCAAGTCCTAATGCCACTGAAGATCCACTGAGAACAGGGGCTGATGCATGCTAAACATGTCGTGACTCAGTCTCGTCCCGTTGGTGTGTAAATGCGGTAGCCTAGTGGCCGGTATGTCGCGAGTTCTAGACCTAGTGCCATTGAAGACTCACAGTGTAAGGGGGCTAATACGCTTAAGTTTCAAAGTCCTCCAATTGGATAAAAATTATGAGGTCCTTCCTTCTCTTATATAGCTCTTTTTTTTTCCTTTGTAGTGTGACGTAAAATAACACTCAGTCCCTAGCATGGGCCTGAAAGATGGCTTAATTGGAGTAAGATTGAGAAATTAAGTGAGGATATGTTTATTACCATTGTAGATATCATTGGAAGATCAAAAAGCTCTATTATCAAGGCTATTGTAGCGCTTGAGAGTGCGGCAAAGAAGATGGGGCTTACTATTAATGCGGACAAAACAAAGTTTTTGATTTAAGGTATCCAACTACCCTAAAACTGTGAATTTTGCCAAAAATTGATAAATTTTTTCATGATTTATTTTATGGGTCATCTTATTAGCTTTATAAAAATAACAAGGTTATCTTTTTCCGTTCACTAGAACAAAAACTACAACTGTTTTAGTAAAAGCAGATGTCATTACTTTAAGCAAGATGTCATACATTAAAACGCGTTTTACTCAAAATGTGATTTTTTGAAAATATTCAAACGGGGTCAGCGATTGCTAAAAAAGTTTTGAGCGTAATTAACTCTGAAATTTTTTGTGTAAGTTCTGTATAATAGTAGAATTGTTTTAACCTTCAGATTTATCAATCACTGTTTTTTTACAAAATGTACAGTCCCTTATGTGAATATAATCACTGTCTCTTTAAGCATTTTCATATAGTAACCGAGATAAAGTGCTCTAGCTTTTGTAAAAAAGAAAATATCTCTTATCCTGAAGGTCATTTCAAAATTGAATAATATAGCAATACATTTGATTGAAAAAATGTTAAATTTGTTCTTAAACCTTTGATGCAGAATGGGCCACGTTTATGCTATTTTTTTGTCAATTTTTACCTATTTTTCCCATTTTAGTAATAATAATTTCTTTTTCTCTTCTTAATTTTAGCACATTTTTCTAAAAATGCACTAAACAAATTTAAAAATAACAAAAAAATCCCCATATCTCCTTTTAAGAAAAAATGTCGCTACCAGTCGGATACCTTAAAATAATAAATCTCCGGATTTGTCTCCTTTGAAGATTACTTCACTATACTTTTTTGAAAATGTAAAACAGTTTTACTTCTTAGGAACTCTGATCTCATGTCGCAGCGATCTGAAAATTGAAATAAACAATGGAATTTTTTGTGCAAATAGAAGTTTCCATGGCATCAGAAACTAATTCAAGTCTAAGTTTATTTCTATAAACACCAAGTTATACTTTAATCAAGCCTATTGTTCTATATGGAAGTGAATGTTGGAGCCTCAATAAAGCAGAGGAATAAAAATGTCTTATTTTTGAAAAAAAATCTTAAAGAAAATCTTTGGACCTATTCAAGAGAACAATAAGTGGGGAATTCCTTACAATCATGATATTTACAGGAAATATGGCGGGACTGACATTGTGAGAACTATAAAAGCATCATGTATTAGATGTCTGGGTCATCTGTACAGATATGTGCCGATGCGTTTCCTACCAAAACAGTAACTTTTTCGAAAATTAAAGTAACCAGACATACAGAACGGTCACTTACACTATGTTTAGACGATGTTGATAAGGGCCTCAAACTAATAGGAACTAACCGATGGAAGGTTATCGTGACTGATAGGGTCAACTGGAGGAAGATCAGCGGGTCAGCCTTGACCTGCAAAAGGCTGTTTAGCTTATGAAGAAAAATTTATTAACTTCGAATAAATAATGTTAAAATATATTCGAAAAATACTTTGCTGAGTAAAATGGCATAAAAGTTTTTCAATAAACAGTTTGATTGAAACATTTTTCTTCTAATATTATTTGTCTGTCTAAGGAGAGACAGATGTGAGATTGCTGTTGAAGAAGTGTTGTTTTTTAAGAAGGCACGGTATGATTTATATATATATATATATATATATATATATATATCGCTAATTCAAACCTTTAGATAATATGAACCTCTCACTTATTCGAAGTATATGCTCAGCCCCTAGAAAAACTCTTGATATTTCGAACTAAAACAATATGTTTTGTACACTCAGTATTTCGTAGTAAAATCTGCGGTTGGCCAGAATACAACACGCGATAAATCGAAGCGATTCTATAAAACTCTCAACTATTCAAACACTATCATATAGAGTCCTGTAGCAAATAGGTTGGAGCTTACATATTTCGTGTATGTGTGTGTTGTATTGTCTCTGCTAGTCTCCCCCGTAACGTAGTCTCTTTGATGACCATCGGAGTTGACTCCCATAACTCTGATAGAAGCTAAAATGTCACCAAACAAACTCTACTTAACTTTTTCGTTCAAAATCGAGTTGATGTGGACGTTTATCAAGCTTTATTTATTCCAGAAAATCTATTGACGAAGTTAGATTGAATGGCATGAAACAAAAAAAGATAACATATTTTTTTCGTTAAAAAAAATTAATTATGTACAGTATGTATTCTTTTAATAGTAGTTTTTCAATACATGAATGCGTATTATTTTATTAGTTTTTTAAGACATAAATGTATTTTTTAATATAGGACATTTAACTTCTGTAAAATATTTATATATACTGTATATAATATCAACTTTTTAAAAATACTTTAAAATAGTTTTATACATATGTAAAATTGTTGTTTTATTTCATAGAAAAAAATTTTATTCGTGTATTTTGGAAGTTTTTTCTACCCTCTTGATAATACGAAGTGTTTTATTGGTCCCTTCAACTTCGAATTATCGAGAGTCGACTGTATATTGATTTAATGGTTTTCGCAATTTTTAGGTTGCTCTCTATGTATGTGTTATGTAAAACACCTCAAAATATCCCAAAAAGAAAATCCTTTTATTTTTTAAGGAAAATTTTAAAATTGTATGAAGGGATTTTAAAACGCTACACCTTTTACAATAGTTGATGTACGCATATAAAATCTTATTTACAAGTACGTCACAGCAAAAATTGTTGTGGGTTTTGTAATAACATAGTTGATATTTGTAAAATTCAACTATTTATAAGAAAATAAGTAATGTTTTGATTCAAAAATGTATACCAACTTTTGTGTTACATGTATATATATATTGCTAGCAATAGTTAGTACACTATCTGGCCAAAGTATCCAGACACCCCTTACAAAAGTGGTTCTGGCGAGTGACGCAATTTGATACGTAATTGAAAGCTATAAAAGTGTTGGTAGTGGTTTGTCAGATTGTATTTATGCGTTTGTGAGGCAATGAGTAAGTCAAAGGAGCTTAGTGAGTTTGATCGTGGCAGTATAGTGAAATGCCATCTTTGTGGGAAATCAGTTCGTGAGATTGCGGACATTCTACAGAAGCTTAAATCCACTGTGAGTGGTGTAATTGTGAAGTGGAAACGTCGAGGCAGTGAAACGGCAGAAAAACGAACCGGTAGGCCGAAAATACTTAGTGAACGCAGCCGCAGAACTCTGAAAAGAGTAGTGAAACAAAATCGCAAGTTCTCGTTGGAGGGAATTTCTTAAGAGTTCCAAAGTTCATCAGGAATTAGTGTTAGCTGCAGGACTGTCCGTCGTGAGTTAAAAAACTTGGAATTCCATACTCATGCAGCCGCTCAAAAGCCAAATATCACTCCACAGAATGCGAAGCATCGATTGCAATGGTGTAGAGCTCACCGTCATTGGACTGTGGACATGTGGAAAACTGTTCTTTGGAGTGATGAATCTCGCTTTACAGTCGTCAGTCGGATGGACGCGTCTGGGTTTGGCGGATGCCCGGCGAACGTTTCTTTAGTGAGTGCATTGTGCCGACTGTTAAGCTTGGTGGTGGAAGCATAATGGAGGGGGGGGGTGTTTCTCGTAGTTTGGCCTGGGTCCGTTAGTTCCTGTGATTGGAAACATGAACTCTGAGATGTATGTGGACATTCTGGACAATGTTGCACTCCCAACTCTATGGCAATATTTCGGGGAAGGCCCATTTCTCTCTTCCAGCAGGATAACTGCTCCATTCACGCATCGAGACTTGCACAGACGTGGTTTGACGAAATGGGTGTTCAAAAACTGTACCGGCCTTCTCAGAGCCCCGATCTAAATCCCATAGAACACCTTTGGGACGAATTAGAGCGCAGATTACGTAGCCAGCCAAATCGAGCATCCTCACTGCAAGCACTCACTTCATTTGTGATGGACGCCTGGAAGGCAATTCCTATGGTCACCTATCAAAAATTGGTGGAAAGTCTTCCCAAACGTGTGCAGGCTGTCATCCATGTAAAAAGGGGACCAACATCATATTAATATGTGCCTCAGGATGCTCTAAGCCCATACCACTGAGTGTCCGGATACTTTTGGCCAGATAGTGAACATAAGCATTTGGCACAAGAAAAAAAAGCTTTAACATTTGAAATGAAGAAAAAGTAGAATTTTTTTTCTTTTCTTTTTAAGATAAATTAGCTTTAAGTTTTCATTCTCTATGAGGATTAAATAAACTAATTTGAATTTTTGAATTATAGCTTAATTTGGTCATTTGACATGAATTGAAATAGCATGCATTCTAAGAGAAGTAGTTGTCCAAGAATTCAATATAAACTATTCCATTTACAACATGCTATCCCAAGCCACCTGAAAATTAATTGACGGCATAGCTATAGGGCATTTACCAACTCCCAATATCCCACTTAATTCTAGTAATTTAATATTAGCAAATAACTTAAATACGATAATTATATATTATTAACTCAAAGCCTAATAAGTTATCATTTATAATTGAAATGAATATTTACACATAACACCTACAGCAGCTTGTTCCGTTCTTCGCAACCATCCCATTTAGACAGTCCAAACACGCAATATTCTACCAAGCTTATACAAAGAATTCGTATTTGCGATGGCTTCGAAGTGATTAAATTAATTTGTATAGTTAAATGATTAGGTATTAATTAATTAAATAAAGAATTAGTTTGCAGTAAAAAAAATGAAAATTGAAGAGAAAAATTAAAGCATAAAGTAACAGAATAAGCATGCGAAATAGTTTAATCGTAAGAAATTTCTGGTCCGAGTACGATGAAAGTACCCTCTTTGTTGTCTAATACACAAATACTGGAACAAATTCTCTACACTTATATAAGTATATATAATGTCACCACTATATAGGCAATTTTCGCTCTATATGCCAATGAGTCCTAAAGGCTCTTGAAATAAAAAAAAGAAAAGAAAGGAAATGGAAAAAGGAAATATCAATTATATCCCTCATCAAATAAAATCTTTTCTACTTAACTCTTCATAAGGTCGTGTGAAAAGTATACTTCCAACCACTTCATTAGTTTTTAAATGTAGATGGGATTTTATTTCCCACAACCTATGATTTTTGCAGCTAGCACTTCAACTAGCACAACTGATATTTGCCGCCCATCCAGGATAGTGGTTAGTGACGCTGATTGCTGTATCGTGGGACCTGTGTTCGATTCCTGGAGAAGATAGGAATGTTTGTAAATGTGTAGTGCGTTTGCGGTGTGGTGGTACTCTAAATACCCGTCGTGCCGCAGGTCCTCTCGTGAGGTTGGGGGAAAAGGAAGAGCGGTAGAAGGCCCCTGAACATATCCAGGGTGTTCTCCCTCAAAACTGGGATGGAACCGAGCCAAATCGTATGGTCACCTGCACACTGTCAGACAAATGGGATTAGTAACAACTGATATCTGGATTTTATTTTCAAATCGTAAACGCAAAGAACGACCTGCAAGTCACCTCAGCAACAAAAAACACTGTTCTAGATGTCGTACAATTGACTAAAGTTGGTGACCGTATGAAACTTTACGAAAAACATATAGACGTTGCTGTTTGTGCTCTATCAAGGTACATGAGAAAGGAACAAGATAGGATAACAGCTTACAATGCCCTCTATGTGTTGATTCTTGTTTTTTGAAATTTCACTGAAAGTAATAAGTATAAATTCGAAATTTTTGAATACAAAATATATGTAATTTAGAATTCCTTTTATAGATTTTAGTATTTGCACCTTTGAATAGCTCCCAGCGGTTAGCGGAAAAAACATACCTATACTTTCCAGCAAAAGAAATTTTTGAAAATCAAATTCATTTTAGGTAATAATTTAAATGATTTATTTTATAAATCAATCTCAATCCTAAAAATATTTTAACATGAAACTGCTAGGAAAAATAGCCCTGTAAAGGGTTAATTGCATCTTTAAGATGTTTCAATTAATCAAAGTTGATATGAATTTCGAAATTTTTTCTTCGAGAGATTAATATTAAAACTATATAATAAATTAGTTAATTCAAATTTGTTTTAGTCTTTATTAATAAAATAATAAGATTAAAGTATCTAATACTCTTTAAAATGTCAAAATTGTAAAAATTACACTACCATTTTTAATATTATTTAGTTTAAAATAATTAAGGTATATCCGACTACTTACAACAACTTTTTTTAAAAAAATGGAGATATGGGGATTTTTTGTTGTTGTTTTTAGATTTGTTTAGTACATATTAAGAAAAATATGCTAAAATTAAGAAGGGAAAAAATGGGTAAAAATTTATGTATATACAAAAAAATAACATAAACGCTGCCCGTTCTGTACCAAAAATTTATAAACAAATTTTCGATTTTTCAATTCTGATGTGTTGCTATGTTGTTTTATTTTACAGTGATTATATTCACATAAGGGACTGTAAATTTGTAATAAAACAGTGTTTGATAAATCTGAAAGTTAAAACACTTCTACTGCTATACAGAACATACACAAAAAATTTCAGTTAATTATTTTCAAAACTTTTTGAGCAATTGCTATCCCCGTTTGAGTATTTTTAAAAAAAACACACATTTCGAGTAAAACACTTTCTAAAGTATGACATCTTGTTTAAAGTAATGGCATTTGCTTTTACTAAAACACTTGTAGTTTTTGTTCTAGTTAACAAAAAATGATGAACAAGGTATTTTTATAAAGCTAATAAGATGGTCTATGAAATAAAATCATAAAAAATTGTCAATTTTTGGCAAATTTCAGAATTTTAGTGTAGTTGGAAACGGCAATATCATCAACCAAATTTTTCATCAATGAAAAAGATACTATAGAAAGATACTTTTAGATATTTAGAAAGATACTCTACACAGAAAGATACTTTTTCGTGTACTATTTATCTTTCTTTATCCCATTTCACCCTGAAATTCTTCAGCTGATAGTAAATATAGAATATGCGATCTGATTACAACTTCCAATCATTTTATTTATTACATAAATTTATATTTACTGAGAATAATATAATAATGCAGCTGAATAGAAATTATACAATAAAATGCTTTTTATATTACTTTTAATTATCTGAACATTGAAATTATATTAACAAATCTAGATTTTGTCTAGAAAAGTTAAAGGCATTAGACAATAAAGATTTAATATCCATCATATTTTCAATGTCAGTTAATTGCCTAATTAGGTAGAAATAGAAATGCAAATTGACAATGATGTTTCTGGATCCTTAAGAGTATTAAGGTCATTAAGTGTTGTAGTATTATGCAAACGCAAATAAAATTCTTGACAGACAAATTTCAATTAATCTAAGTAATTAATCAAAATGTAGAAGGAACTCTGAAAACTAGCGAGATCGATTACAAATTATCTGAGGGTGAGTTTCAAATAATTGTTTGTATCGTTTTAAGAGTTGTCGCACATTTACAGTTACGAATTGTTTTTCTTGAATTTATTGAAACGCTTTTTTCGTCACGGTTTTCTAAAAATGAGTGAGTGAATATTAACGGCTCACTATTCAGCTACACGAAGCCTTCTGGCGACGGACTGCGTAATTTTGAACCATGGTCAAGTGACGCGGACGACACCTGAGCTGGCACCTCCTCTCCTAACTACCACACCACACCAACGGAGGACAGTTAAGCTCTCTACAGATTTAACGTGCATCTCTCTCCAACACGGCGGGTCTTCAGTGGTACTGGGCTCGAACTCATAACACGCTAGCCATGATCCGATGCTTTGACCACTTGGCTACCGCGGCCACAGTTTTCTTCAAGATTTATTTTCAAGGTTCAAAGATGTTATAGTATTTAGTAGGGTAACACAGTGAAATTCGCTTAACACGAAATTGAAGGGACTGAAATATTTTATTTTGTTAAACGAATTTCGTGTTAAAGGATATTGCAAAAAAAAACACATATCATCAAAATTAAATTTATTAGAGTTTTATTTTATTCACATAGATATGTATATATGCATATATTTGATAAAAATCAATGAAACAAAAGCATTCGCATTAACTTAAAGTATGTTAATACACAATGTTTAAAAAAATTTTGAAAAAAAAAAATATTTATTGAATTTTTGGAGAATAATCTAATAATTTTTTTGCATTGTCTTTTCTAGTATCAAATTTTCAACAAAGTGTTCGTTATCGTTCATTTTGTAATTCATGTCACCATTTGAACTGCGTCTAAATAACTGCGCATACTTTTCATGAGGTTCCTCTTTTCAGATGACGTAGGAACAGGAGCTCCATTATTCATTTCATTTTCGTTGCCGGAATCTGCATCAATATTTTTTGAGCTTTGAAAAAACTCCAAAATGTCTTTATCTGCCATTTTTGGGGATGTACACACATTGTTATCATCTACTGCAATGAATTCTTTCGACGATGCACCAGCGTGACTGGTATTTTCGGTATTTTGTTCATTCTCAGAAGGAAAATCTTTTCGTGTTGAAGAGAAGAAAAATACATAAAAATACATAATAATTTGTCCAGACCACTGTATTATTTAGTGTTAACCGATATTTCGTCTTAAAAGTTTTCGCGTTAAACATATTTTTTTTTATTTAAAGATAAATAAACATATAACGCGGTATCTTCTTCAAATTCCTTAATAAAATTCCAGTAATTATAAACTTTTCTTTTTGCAAAACATTTTTCAGACCTATTTAGCACATTTTTCAGTGAATAAAATAGTTTAATTTTTGAAAAAAACACAGTGAAAAATATTGGTGATAAATCTTTAGCATTGTTAGTTGTCGCTTTTTAACCCTTTCAAGAAACTCATAATGATGTCAATTTTATTAGACTGCCAATGCTCTATTTCTCGAATGTGCATACTTTTACATCATATCACAAACTGAGGTGTGAATTTTAGTAAATTTACATTTTATTTCGACCTCAAAAAACAAATAACGTGTATAAATTATTGACAAAACATTCTGAACAATACCAGACGTGCGCAAATAATACATTCGAATATTATTCATAAAACTATCTGTAAACAGCTACAACAACCTTACATTAATCTGCTTCAAAACAGTTATTATAGTTATTATTCATTTCTTTTAGCAGTTCTGCCACTGTCAAAAGTAGAGCTGAAACACTTCTCCTCAATCAGCTACAAGCTCTCTTTAAAAATTGTCCTTCGCATTTTGCATGAATCTTCTCCTTTTCAACAGAATTTATTAAATGAATTGAAATGTAATGCAACAGCATCACGCACGCGTCTCCACTTTTATGTCACTAACAAAAAAAAAACGGCGTTAACTTTCCCTTTTTCGCTCATCGGTGGTCTGCCCCTCGAAAGACAGCTTCTTCAAAAAAAATTCAAACATACGTGCCCACTTGCGTAAACCAAACCATATGTTCCGAAATTGATTTTTATGCGTCATGGTAAAATGTCATAATGTTACAAAAAAACCATTCGATGGGTCAGAACCAAAATAAAAAAAAGTCATAAAAGAGTTTGTGTCGGATCTATACGCGTTTATTACTAACCCCTAGGGAACTTTTCTGGGGAAACATTTTTACCAACCAACTTTCACCGAAGGTAAAAAAACGTGATTGTGCAAATTAAGTACATTATATAAATGCTGTATTCGCGAGTTGCTTAGAGTTAGTTGGTGAGTGGAGGATCGTGAATTTATTAAGGGCAAATCTAAGTTTATAAAAGTATCAATTGAAGAATTCAAAGAAAGATCCCTCGGAAGTGATCGAATCCAATTAAAGATTAGCGTTCAAGGCCTCAACAATAGGACTTCGACTTCACAAGAACATAGGTATCGTGAGCCTTATTTAAATAGAAATTAAGGAATAACTTATTAGAGCGCGGTGGATTTGAAATTGAGCTCGTATAGGTTATCGTGGAATCAGTTGAGGGTCCGTAAAAAAATCCCCAGGCTAACGGGTCTCACCTTCGCGCTCTGCATGCTGATCAGCGTTCTTAATTGGACTGTGCTTTCTTGATATTCTGTGACAATAAAATAATTAGAGTGAATCATGTCGACTGGTTATTCAGTTCTTCCCACACATCTAGCCGGGTCCGAGAGTAGACAAGAGGGATTAGAGGGAAGCAGGAACCGACACGCATTACAAGTTTAAATAAAAATTCCTATTCCATATAAAACTTCTAAATACACAAATACTATTTTAATTGCGTCTAACAGTAGAATAGGATCATATATTTATGAAAAATATATGGTCCTATCGAAAATTTATTTTTACATAAATATCATTCCGATATTTATGTAAAATTTACATTTTCAATAGCCTACACTAAAAAAAAACATTTCAGGTAACAACACTCTCAACAGAAATTCCCTTTTAAATACACATTAAACTAATTTAATACATGAATACAGATACATGATCGTACATGACCCCTATCCTAACAATTCTGAGAAAAGATAAGATCCGTGTAACCAACATAAAAGAAATCCGTTTTTGCTTTGTTATGTGAGAAAGAATGAATCTTTGTTCTCGTTTTTCTTTGGGTTTCCTTTTCATAGATGAGAACCCGGAAAACTAGTACAATTGTTAAGTAATGTTTCTTGTTCTTAATATATATAGTATATTATCATAGTTATGGGTATTATTGCAGTAATATTACACGGAGTTAGGCTTAACTATTTTAATTAATGCATTGTACCTATACTATATGTATGTAACATATTCATTAATGCATATTAACAATATGTTATACAATCATAGCTACATGTTAACATAATGATTACTTGCAGTATATCTATTAAAGATGTATGTAAACCATCCCTATGTACAGGGTATTTGTACGACTTGATACTCTGAATATTGATTTAAAACGTTATCTACAATAAGCATTTTTGAAACACCATTCTGAATAATAAATACAATCAAAAACCTATGACTGCCATTACATATATAATACATACATATACTTATACATACATATTACTTATACATAGCCATTACATATACTTTTACCCCATTCTCAGTCTTAAGGTATCCGACTACCCTAAAATTGTGAATTTTGTCGAAAATCGACAAATATTTTTTATGATTTTATTTTATTGACCATCTTATAGTAAAAGCAGATGTCCTTACTTTAAGCAAGATGTCATACTTTAAAACGCATTTTACTCGAAATGTGTTTTTTGAAAATGCTCAAATGGGGGGAGGGCCAGTGATTGCTAAAAAAGTTTTGAAAATATTTAACTGAAATTTTTTATGTATGTTCTGTATACAGTAGACGTGTTTGAACCTTCAGATATATCAATCCCTGTTTTATTACAAAATATACAGTCTCTTGTGTTAATATAATCACTGTTTTTTTAAGCAATTTCATATAATATCTAAAATAAAGTGCTCTAGTTTTTGTAAAAATTAAAATATCTCTTATCCTTAAAGTCATCTCAAAAAAGAATAGCAAAGCAGTACATCAAAATTGAAAATTTTTCATAAATTGTTTGTACAGAATGGGGTTTTTTATGTAATTTTTTGTAAATATTTACCAATTTTTTCTATTTTAGTTATAATAATTTCTTTTTCTTTTCGTAATTTTAGCATATTTTTTTAAAATGTACTAAGTAAATCTAAAAACTACAAAAAAAACTCCATTTTTTTAATAAAATGTTGTTGCAAGTAGTTGGATACCTTAAAACAAAAAAAATGTTGCACTATCTAACAATTTATCAAAAAAAAATATTTTACATAATCTAATATTCAAATATATAAAAGTCCTACACATTCTATATATATATATATTAAAACCTTTTTTAAATCTCAATAACACTGTCATGCTTATAGTATAGTAAAACTTCAAATACATTTTATTATTAAACCATGCAAATATATTAACAAAAAAGTTTTTTTGTTCAGTTTTACAATATTAAGCAATAAAAAAAACAATGAATGTAAACTTAAAAATAGTTTTAAAATATTCACAATTTTTCAGAAGGGGCAGTATTATATTCATATAGACTGGATTTAAAATGATATAAATAACATTTTAAATTATAATTATTAAAACTGTATAATTTGTTGTATTGTGCTACTGGTTTATAAAAATGTATCCTTTAAGATAGATGTTGTTTTTAATTGTATTCTTAATAGCTTTTAAGTAAAAATAATTTAAATTTATTTTGAAATTACAAATTGAAAATTTATTACAGCATACAAATTTTTGTATCTAATTTGGTTTAATTTTGCTATTCAACAATGGATTATGTGATGAAGTGATTATTTATAAATACAAACACTTTAAGAATCTACGCTAAAGTATTTTACATGTACATCTGTTTTTTAAATTAAGTTAAATATTAAAAAAAATTTAATTATCATATCCCCACATTTATAGTTTTTCAGGAACATTGATATTTGTCTTCATGTTTCCATTTTTTTTGTATGTATGCGAGCATACAAAATATATATGACTCTATTTAAAAAAATATTTTTTATTCTTACCTAGAATACATCATTTATTTTCTAGATCAAGGGAAGAAACACTTATCGGAAGAAAGTAGAAAAAGCGAGAAAAAGCTAGTTCTACGTTAAAGCTCTTTAGAAAAAAAACTGAGCTCAAAAAACGATTATTTCTTTAAAAAAAGAATTTTTATTTTTTATTTTTAAAATACTCCAAGGGAAAAAAGACATCTCCATTTGGCTTAAGTTTCAGTTGCGTATTCTGCAAACTACACAACAAACTATAATCGGTTCAACATGCGTCTTACTAAATTCTAAAAGTAAAATTAACTAGATTATTGTTCTTAATTATACGGATTATATAATTTACTGAAATATTTTTGCAAAGGACATCAACATGAAGTATAATAACTTTCCCTTGTATGAGTTTCTTTTTTAAATAAGTTAATTATATAGTCTATAAAAATATCCATTCAAATACTGTATATATATTACCATAACAAGTAAATAATATATTGATGAATATTTACATGACTTTGTATCTGTGTATGTGCGAATAACAAATTACCATAGCAACACGATTGTGTACTTTGAATTTCATAATGTTGTCACGCCATAAAAAAAAAAAAAACCTTTTTGAGTATTACAACAACATGTTTATTTTGCTTCAAATATTTCACACAAAAATAGGAAAAGTTTGGGTTCTATTTCTATAAATCGTACAAGAGAGTTTATCGAATTTTTTCAACGAGAATAGAATAACGTAAATTGTATTTTTAGAATACGTTTTTTTTCCTTCGAAATACATTAGGGTAATACTACGATTTAATGGATTTAGAAAAAGAAAATCAGCATATTTCTAAATATATCCTGTTCTGTCTTTCTTCTTTTTTATATTTTTATATCTCCCTGCTTCAGCATGGAGGTGGAGGAGCTCCTGTTCCATGTAAATTCATGAGATTAAATTCCTCATTTTTTCATTTACAAGCTATTATATGCCCATCGGAACCAAAAATGTTGAATTTTCTGTCATCTCAATCTCAGTTTTCTATCAATTTTGAATTTTCTGAAACTTAATCCCAAGCATCTAGTTGGATCAATGAACCATAGAGGTGGAAGTGTTCTTACGTAGGGGTATAAATCGGCCTCAGAATCAGGTAATTAGGTATTTTTTTACGGTGTTGAGAATTATGAGTTCTATTTGAATATTTTACAGAGAAATTTTTAATTATCCGCCCAAAATTTGGATATTGGAGACGACTTCATTTTTAACAGGATAATGACGCCAAGCGCACTGCTCTCAATGTACGTCACTGGTGTCTTTATAACTGTCCCAAAATTCTGAAAACACCTCCTCAATCAGTTTATTTAGCCAAGTAGTACATATTTGGTGAGAATTCGATTTTAAAAAAAAGGAAAACATGACATATAAACACATAATGTGAAGTAAAAACAATAATCACAAAAGAATGGAGGAAAATCGATGCAGAAATTACAAAAAAAAAAGCTGATTAAATCTAAAACAAGACGTTTAAAATTTGTTGTGGACACTAAAAAAGATATCCTACTAAGTACTAAATTAAGAAAGAAAGAAAATATTTAAAGCTGAGATTTTTGTTAAGTGGACAAAGTCTTTTGTGGCATAATTTTTAGTAGCTTTTTTATTATTATTTTTTAAAATAATTGTTATTCTATTATTAAAAAATCGATTATGTCATTCTATTAAGAATAAGTTGCAGATATCATTAAAAAATTACAATTTCAAGATTTTAATTTTTTTTAGGAAATAATTTTATAGAAAATTGTAAGTGTACGAACACTTTGGAAGTCCAATGTATAAATATATTTTAAATAATACCTAACATGATATAAATTATTTATTTTAGTAATTAGAAAACTACATTTAATCTATTATTTTAGAAAACATACATAAAATTACATTAGCGTTGCCATTTTTGCTGGTCGCAATGAGCTAATTTCATGTGACGTCATATAGTCACATGATAATTAAAATCACCAGCTGTCAGTAAATCAGTTATATATTGTCTCACTTTTGCCATCCCTAGATTTTTACAGAAAAAATAATTTTGAAAAACCTTTCGAAGAATATTAATACGTTATCATGTTTGTCAAATTTGAAACTGCATATGGATTTTACAAGTAAAAGAAGACGTATGTCTAAGGCCAGCTTTGAATTTATTATTGAAAAAATCGAGGGGAATTCAGCCCATCTTTATTTTTTTACTTTACTTTAAACATTTTTGTTAAGGAAATTCGATTTTTACTAATAGTTTAACTCGATTTCTTACAAAGTAATCTATAGTTTATATTGCTTCAATTTTGATGAGGAAAAAGAATCAAATTTGAAGTTTCTATGTGACAATTATTTATCGCATTTTTCAATATGCAATAAAATAATGTACTATAGTACAACTATGGTACTTTAGTCGTGTAATAATCATAAGCAAACGATATTTACAACTCTTAAAAATAACAAAAAAGAAAATAAAGAAAATAAAAGCTTTTTTATCAAAAAAAATTTAAATAAAAATGGTTTGCTAATAATATATTCCTTGTAATTCTAAGATATTAAGTCTACTGTTTATTGATAAATATGATAAAAAATGTAATGCAGTTTCTTTTGTTTTTAATAATTGGAAGAAAACACCGTAAAAAATCCTATTTAATGGCTATTGAACGTTTAATTTAATAGATGAAAAAATTTTGAATGTATCAAAGAAATGAGTTTTATAATAATAACGGTAAGAATATTTTTTCAATACAGAAAACAACGAGAATTATTTTTCAATATTCTTGGTAATTAGTTTCAATAATAAAACAACTTCAAAATTATGTAATGTATGTGCGTGAGTCATACATAATTATATAATACTTATTCACTAATAAAGAGATTTTGAATTATTTTTAGAAATTTCCTTTTTAATTTGCTCCAAGTTTTCCCACAAAAAATTGGATGCATAATGTGTGGGAAAAAACTTGAATTTTATCTGGGAAATAAAGCTTTTTAAATGTTCTCAGCGTTATTCTCATACGGTAAGATTATTTTATATATGTAATATACATATATTACTTTTTTTTCTCTATAAATTCTCTCAAAACCTGTTCATAATGCTTAATTCTTTATCATCTAATGTTTATATAAAAATGCTATTTAACCGAGGGAAAAAATGGTACGTAATATCGCAACAATCGCCATCTCTATTAATAACTCGCCAAGTTGTCAATCCCAATTTCTTATGTGTCGTACGCACTGAATTGGCATTCATGTGCTTCGTTTCCCATAATGTCGCCAATAGGTTGCGATAATACGTAAGAACCGAAAAAAACCATTATAATAAGCAAGAAATATATCATAAGGTGCTCATGGTTCCCGAAGTAAATACTTATTTATATTAGCAAAACGTTGTCTAATATCACCATTGAAAAGCACCATCAATTTGAAGACATCGTTATTAGAAGGATTCTACACAATTTAATCAACTATAAATTAAATTAAAATTCTAATTTACAGCTGTTTAGAGTTTAATTTAAATCACCAAAGTGCACAAAAATCTTCCTCTACTGTTAACATTCCTATAAACAATGTATTATAAATCATACAGCAGTTTAGAATATTAAGGTGCAGTTCTACAGTGAGCCAACATGTCCATTCTAATCAAACATGTGTGTCATAAACACACATGTTTAACAAACATCAAACCATGTTAAACGCAGCAGTCTATGCAGGTCACAACTGCATCAATGATTTACAATGCGTTCAGTTAGACACTGATGGCTTAAGTGAGGACGTGGTATTTGAAATCTCCGACTATCATTATAAAGGATGTTACATCAAGTTAAATTAATCATCTTCTGGCAAGAATAGACATTGCGTTAGATCATGTCAGCGAATCCTTTGAAAGTTATTAGTGGAGGTATTGATTGCGCTAATGGAGTAAATGCATTGAAGATGTCGTTAATACGCATTAAATGAAGTTAATGCAAAAGGGGACAATTAATGTAATCGTAAGACTCGTGTTTAGTGAGATTAAATGATATATTAATCCATTAATGTCATTAAATAATCAATGGCGCTAAAAAAATAACATCTTCCTTTAAGGACAAAGAAACGAAGCTATAATGAGAATTCATTTTATATACTATAACATCGGAAATATGAGGGGATAAAATTAATGAAATAAAAACCTTGACATGAGAGAAATAATAAAAATTATCTGTTTTAACGACATATAAAAGTAAATGTAATCTTTAATTTAATTTAATTTAATTTAAAAGTATTGAAAAACAAGTATGTATATGGATATGATGAAACAACAAAATCCGACTTCTTTGGGAACCATGATTTCGCAAAAGCGTATCAATAAATAATTTTTTTATATATTTAGCGCCATTTGGATTAGAAAATACGTATAAAATTGATTTAAGAATATAAATGTAATAAAAAAATTATTTAAATGCAATTTTTTAGCAAAAAATGTGGAAAAAATTAAATTTTTTCAAACCTTCTCCTGTTATAAAATTGTTTCTAGAATAATGAAATTTAACCTATATATATCAAAGACTTTTCTACGGAACCTGAGCTAAAGTACTTGAAATACACAATTAGAAGTATTTTAATTCATATTTTACATATCACAGAAGATAAAGTGTATTTTATAAAATAACTGTTGTTATTTCATTTGACAGAAACTCTAAAAATATAATGTAAATTTTTTTTGAAAAAAAGAAAACTATTTTAGTGTTTGTAGATCTCCAATATATAGGCATTGTATTATTATTAGAGAAAAATTTTCTATAAAAGGAAAATTATTTGAATACGTCATTTTTTCTTCATTTTTTACCAAAAAATTACATTTAAATAATTTTTTTGAAGGAAAATTCTTAAAGAAATTTTATGTGCTTATTCTAATACAGTGACACTAAATATTAAAAAAAATTATATTCATTTATACGCTTTTGCAAATTCGTGGTTCCGAACGTGGTCAATAACCTCAAACTTTGAAATAATTGTAAGAAAAGATTTACTGAGAATGAATTTCGTTTGTATTTTGATAAAGTTTGATAGTGGATACAA
>BMAO01028509.1:0-26125 GCA_019973975.1 Trichonephila clavata | reverse complement strand
TTTTCCTTAACTTACATAAGAAAAATTAAATTTCCGTTAATACTAAGAAAAGCAGAAAATAAATTAGCATGCATACCAACTTACATAAATACCCATTAAGAGTGCTATACATTTGTATATAAATAACTTACATATAATTAAACACTTTTTTCAACATTTAAATCTTTTTTCGTTCATTTATTTTTAAATCCTTTGAATAAGTAAATCTAACATTTAATCTTAATTTTCCTTATGTATAGGACAAGTGCACTTATTAAAATAAAATACAACCATCAAAAAATTAATGCAGATTTTAAAATGTTTTTGTGTCACGTATGCTTTTAAAAATGATTTTGTAGACATTTACCGAATTTTAAATTTGTAACAAGATATTTAAAAATGCTTGTTAATCGCTCTTATACTTTATTTCAAAATTCTGTTTGTATTTGAGAAGGTAATGATAACTGTACAGAAAACGCAAAAGTGTCAAAATTAAAATTGTTTTCAGAACAGATGAGTAATAATTTCATATTTTATATGAAATGAAAATAAATGAATAAAAAATAATGCAAGCTACTTATTAAGAACCTTGTACAAAATTTAATTGCTCCAACACTATTGTAAACATTATACATCCAGAGATGTTATTCCATAGTAGCATTATGTACATCACACTGTATTTTCTGACAAAGATTATTAAAAGAATAATCTAGCTTTTATATATTTTTTTCAATAATTCTTATAAAATGTTTTTGTCTGATATTTTTCACTCAATTTTTATTTTTGTTCATCTTTTGAAGACTTTTATTTTCTTATTTGGATCTTAAGGCGATATGGTACCTAAGAATCATCAAACTGTCGAAATTCTTTATTGGCTTATTTGATACCCCGATTCTTTATAAATACGCAAGCAAAATCAAAGCTTTATCTGCATTTTTATCAAGTCATGGAGCAATGTTTGATGCCGACAGCATCTACCACGCCCACTTTCAGATTATCTGCTAGAAAAGACCTGATAAAAAATGAATTAATTATTTTTCTACTGTGCATCAATGAGACTGATATTACATATGCAGTAACAAATCATTTCAAGAAATAATTGTGCAATTCATGCAAAAATTCTAGTTTGTGATTTTTATTGAAGAGAAGATGGATTTGGTCAAAATTAAAAAGTTGTGCGTGATTTTTATGATACTATTTGAAAGAAATTAAATTTCAAAACGGATTCTCCCAAAACACAAATACTAAATCTCATTTTGATAACTCAGATAATTAAAAATCTAATTCGCAAGAATAGAAAAACTCTCCCATTTTTATATATTTGTCTCAGGTGATATATATTATATCCATGTGTGCGAGATTCAACACTTTTATTATTAAAATATTTTAAGATATTTATTTAATAAATGCACATATACAGTTCATAGATTTTGATATATTTCTTAAAATTGTTATTTGATTTTGCTTTGATTCGTGCACAATATTTTACATGCGAAGGCTTTTAAAATCATGGAAATAAAATGTAAAGGCATAAACATATTTGTACATGTTGTGCATTAGCTCTGATCATGGAATTAGCTCTGAAGTGTGTGCATTTATTTTCATTACAATTATTTGATAAAGTTTTATGAAATATTGATCGTTTCACTCGTTTTCTTCTACGTATTCATTATGGCAGTATACTGTTTAATTGTTCTATATTTGTGAAATTTTTAATGGTAAACAGTTTTAAATAATTAATTAACATTTCATAAAGTTTCAGACTAGTCGATGAATATTATTATGCTATTCATGGAATGAAAACTTCAAACTCATATTTCCATGTTGAATTTTGTACATATACTGCTATTCAAAACCCTAAGGCTTTTTTATAATTGAAGTATGGGTTTGAAATTTTTATACATGTTCTGAAATGTATGTTGTGTAAACCGTGCATGAATTAGTGTAACATGTTTAATAATTTTCTAAGAAATTTCAAATTCAAATTAATGTTTTTTTGAGATTTTTTAGAGGTTGAACTATAAAAAAATAATAAAAAATTAAAGAGCAGCTGCAGAAAAAAGCCTATGAACAGTTTTTTGTAGTATATTATAAGGTACTTGGAAAAAAATTTTGAAAGAAAAGACATATTTAAAAAAAGCTTATGATTTTAAAAAATGCTTTAAAAAGTTTAAAAAATTTAGATTTTACAAACATTTTGCAACAAATTTAAAATTTTGTATGGAATTCTTTTTATATTAACCTTTATAAAATACAATTAAAACCAAATATCAAATATTAAAAATATTAAAAAAATTGTGAAGATGGTACCATATCGCCTTAAGTACAGTTGGAATGAAATACGCAACAGGGGGAATTTAATTCTTTTCTACTGATATTCTCTTCAAGGACTTGTATTCAAAATTCTAGTCTCTGAGAACGTTAAGTCGCTACTTATCTACGATTATATGTTTAGGGAACAAGATTTTTCTAAGCAAAGAAAAAAATAAAATGATATTCTATGGAATAAAATATATCTTGAAGACGAGGTCCATTAATTTATCATCCAAGTTCGCAGTTACAACACTGTAGAGAAGATCCAAAGGCCATGTGAGTGTCTGGTTAAGGGAATTGCAAAGAAAATTTTCGAGTAAACAATTGGAAGCAAGTTGTTCACTTGAGAATAACATTGAGTCAAAGGAAAAATAAGAATTTCTAAATCTTTCCCTCAGAAGCGGGATTTGAGACATCTATTCAGAAAGTAGTAAACTATACAGTACGGTATTGACTTATTTATCCAGAAGCTTTATTCCCGTATTACCCAAGAGATCTTCACTCTCCAAAATGGATTTAAGGAGTTTCAACATGAATCTCTTGAGGAAACATTTTCTAAGGATTCCGGTAAAAAAAGAAGACTATTATAGTTATAACATATTACAATTTATTTATAAGAAAAAAAGAAATAAGAACTTCTGCAAATTCTGTTTTCGCAAGGGAAAAGTTTTATCACATTTAATAAAGAAACACTGAAATAACAGTAATTGATAGCGTAAAATATATTCTTTGCAGTTAAATATTGCTTTTTTCACAAACACACAAACAAATAATTTTTTTAGATTAACCAAACATTTCAGTTATAGACAAATATATAAAACCCGTATTTATTGAGCTAATCAGTGGTTAAATTAAGGCAGCAGTCTGAAAATGTTTGTTTTGCTACATTATAGTTCTGTTATTTTTTTTTTGTTTCTTAGAATTTATTGCGTAAATTAAAATATTTAAATCTTAATAATTTTTTCTGTTATAGTAAACTTGATGAAAATTTCTCTGGTAATAATCTTAGTTAACAATTCAAATATATGTCTCATTTTTGTCTTTAATAAAAGACCAAACATATACTTCACATCATATTTAATAACATATATATGTTACAAAAATTTTATTTAACGTAACGTGAAAGTTGAGTGAATATTTAATTACGTCACAGTCTAAGCTAACACAAGGGTTATTGGCAAAGGACATCGTAATTTTAATATTTAAAAATGTGTGAACTTTATCAAATTCCCTTACATAATCAATTATGTTTGTTTAACATACACACAATCTTAAAAAAACTATCATTACAAGAATTAAATTTTGTTACTTATATAACGGCTTCATTTTAGAACTGAAATTTCAATTTTTTTTTTATAAAAGGAAATGAAATTTGCTGTAACTATAACACAAAACCATTTATATTCCTTCAGACAAAGTGAAATTTCTTCTCTCCAGCTTCCGAAATTTTTCCACCAAAGATGTAATTAAATTTCTGTAACAAAGTCATTTCCTGAAAATTAGCTAATCACAGTCACTGCTTGAACATCATTGCAGCATGTAAAAGTGAGCCCAACTTTTTTCTCACTTACCTTATCCATTCATTCCCCTTTAGTGCGATGTTCATTAAGTTACAACGCAGATGTTGCAGCTTCTTTTCATTAGATCTCATGGGAAGTAAACAAAAAAGTCTCTTGCCTGTACCATTCATCACAGATGACACTTTGTAAGCCATTGTAACATGTACCACAACACGATGAAATAAAATTTAAATGATGAATTTATGTATATTTTATTTAAATATAAAATTAAAATTCTATGGAGAGACTAAAAATCAATATTCATCAAAACTGAAAAAAAAATCCGTAATTGTAAGATAAACAAAACACAAGATTTTAGAAAGGATATATCAGAAATTGCAAACAGAATGGAATTGAAAAATATATAAATATACGAGTATTAAAATATTATAAACATTGCTGACTTAGGACAGATCTATATATAATATATATATATATATTAATATACTACTATAGCCACCGTAAATGCAACACCCTGAAGGAAGCACGCAAATAACATGAATTTACAACATGCATTACCGGAGGTGAGATATGCAAATGATTAGAATATCAGCGCAGACACATATCACGCACGCCTGTGGCGCCACCTCAAAGCGCTATTTAAGTCTTGGAGATTTCGACGATTTCAAGTTCGGCAATTGTGTTTTCCTTGTGGGTTTTTCAAAAAACGATCCGTTATGTCTCGTAGAAAACAGCGATCAGCTTTGATCAAGTATCCGAGCTTGACAGAGGAAGGATAGTAGACAACCGGGATTGTGGATTTTCTTTCAGGGAAATCGGTAGTCGTGTTGGACGAAACCAAACAACTGTAATGCGTATATGGGACCGTTGGATGCAGGACGGGTACGACGGACCGACGTGGTCGATCGCATCCACTTCAGTGCACCACTTCACGTGAGGACAGGCCAATTGTGCGCATGGCAGTGACGGATCTCAGTCACATCACGAACCGTAGCACAGCACATTGAGTCGTAACGCATCATTTAGTGTCTGCGCGTACCATTCTTGCCGTTTACAGCAGAGTAGTCTGTCAGCACGACGTCTATTGCTTCGTCTTCCCTTGACGCAGAACCACAGACTTCTCCGCCGCTAATGGTTCTATAAAAATGGATGTGGGAGGCAGAACGGAATGTAGTTGTCTTTACTGACGAGTCACGCATCTGTCTGCAACACCTCGATGGTCGGATTCTGGTCAGGAGACACCGTGGAGAGAGGCTGCTGAACAGCTGCGTTATGCTCCGCCAACACTGGTCCTGCACCGGGTATTATGGTATGGACGGTATTGGATATCACTCTCGCACTCTTCTAGTACTCATTGCCGGTATTTTAAACAGCCAGCGCTACATTTTCGAGGTGTTATAGCCAGTTGTCCTTCCTTACCTTCAAGGCTTAGCCATAGCCATATTTCAACAGGATAATGCGCGACCACACGTGACACGCATTGTCCAAATGTCCTTCGTCAATCTCCAGATTGAATTGGTTCCCTGGCTGGCTCGCTCGCCAGATATTTCACCGATAGAAAACATGTGGTCCATGGTTGCTCAACGATTGACCCAGATTACACCCCCACTTGCCACACCAGATCAACTTTAGCAAAGTGTGGAAGCTGCTTGGTTTGCTGTACCCCAAGAACACATCCAAAGTCTCCTGTAAAGTATCACTTAGCAAAAGTAGGAAAAGAATAGAAATAATAAATTAAGAATTGTAAACATACTACCATTATTTTAAGAACACTAAGATTATATGATTTTTTTTTTTAAAAATATAATTAAATTTAAGAAAGTAATTTTATCTATAATTAGAATTTGGAAGTATCTGTATCTATCTAGGATTAATAAAAAATTTATAATTACAAACTGTTTATAAGATATGGAAATTTATTCATTACTATTTAGAACTTCTTATTATTCAAATATCTATTAATAAAATTAATTGGGTATTTTTTAATTGAACATTATTTAGTAAAATGCTTACAGTTTTTAATTTTTCTGATTTATTTGAAATTAGAAATTTATTGCTTTGTGTGTAATTAATAACAATATTTCTGAATATAGAAACATGCGCATTATTCTCCTAATGGGGTACTTTTATAATATTGAAATTAAAGTCTTCTCGGTCTGTCATAAATATTAGTAACTAATTTATTATCTATACATGTATGAAGAGAGAGAGAGAGAACATGAGTTCACAAACATCGTTGAGTCGTAGGAATTCGCAAAAAAAAATTATGAAGAATGTGATGTTGAGTCGAATAAAAAGTGGCAATAAGAGTCAAGGAATATATTTATTAGACTTTAAGTATGTTTACAATAAGAATTACAGCTTGACGTCAGAAATGCAACGTTGAGTTATAGAGGAATTGATCGAAGTTGCGGCCGCGTAGGTCGCAGCCCAGACGGCACCGTTGGATGAAGGATTTCTGAGTAGACCAGGTTTAAACAAACCCAGTCTACTGTCGATTTTAGCTGAAGCGATGGCGTTTCGTACCAGGAAATCCTCTATTTTCCCACCATCGTTTCATACACATTCAACTTCAGGCGGACTTAGAAGATGAAATCCAAGGGATTGATGCTCGGAGAGCCTGCTGTTTAAGAAATAGGTCCACAACGTCCAGTCCCCCTCCCGGAATTTGTCTCATGGAGGTGGTAAAGCAACCCCAATCGAAAAATGGCCTAGTGCATCATCGTGCATGAACTTCATAATCAGCTACAGCTACTCCCTATACCAACTCTGGACCATGCACTGAAAGAAATTCAGGTATTTTGCTACATTGAGACTTTCTGATACTATAAGTGCATCCTCGTATTCGTTTGGTCACTCATTTGGTCTGGTTTGTCTATTATAGATATTTTCCGTGTGGCTTTCGACCTCATGCTCTATGATGCTTTGTTGGATACATGCTGTCTACTGTCACCTCTTTGTATACGTCGGTTGTATTTGAATATTATGCATATTTATATATATAGAGAGAGAGAGAGAAATATTATTTTCAATTACATTTATCGTAATAACGTATTAGTTAGAGATGAATTTAATATATATTTAAAAATTTAATAACTTTATTAAACACATTGTATGGAACATGGATACTCTGCTAACTTTACAAAATGTTATATTCCTAACAGTTTAGTATAATAAATATGTTATTATTTTCACAGTTAATCGATAGATAGCGCCTCAAGTAAGTAATATAACAATATTATATTTTATTTAAAATTTTCTGTATATGTCTGGGCCGTACTTTTATTTTCCATAAACTTTAAAACAAAATTTAGAGTTTTTAAATGTAGTATGTATATAGACTTAATGTTATTTTATGAAAACTTACTAATCCTATGCTTTACTGATGTTCACCTTTCTGTTGCCCCGGAAAAACGTTTTACTGTACTCTCGTGGTAAGTCTTTATATAATTGCTTTAGTTTTGTTTAACATATTCTAGTAATAATTATAGGCAATAATATTATCGTTTTATTAATAGATTATGGTTTCATTTGTAATGATAGTAAAACTTTACTTCGCATTTCTTAATTTCCCTATAGCACATAGTATTGGCAAATACTGGTAAAGGTTGGCTAGCTGCAAAGCTTTAATTAAATCTGCAATCCTAGTTCCTAAGGCCAAGTGTTTGCTTTAGTACTACAGTGGCTAAGATATAATACTATCATGATTATTATCTGAGGTTTATAACTGTTTTGCGTATATTTTTGAAATATATATGTACACATTTTGAGCAAAAAATGCTTAAAATGAGTAAATAATTTATATTTGGATGTATACGTTAATATTTCTTTCTGTTGTATTTATTTTTGGTTAAAATTGTAATAGTTGCAAGCAATGTCGTTCCTTATATCATAATGGCAATTCCATGGAAACAAAGTGAAATGTTGGTGATAGAGCCAAGTTGGCATCACTTTGGAAACCCTATTAGCAACTTGGTGACTGATTGAACGGTGCAGAAGTTGATATGCTGTATTGCCATCTCGTGTGGAGCTGCAACAAATTAGATATCACAAAATCCTTTTCCAGAAAAATACATAAACATATGCCAATTTTCACAGTGATCGATTGAACGGTGTTGGATTGAAATGAGGCCATATATGCACACATAATCTATATATATAATATAATATAATAATTATATATATATATAATGTGTTTATGCGCGTACGTCATAAATATAACCCTAATAAAAGCAAAAACATTTACTATATTTCAATTATTTGAATTGGAACTTTTTTCTGGAAACTAAATGAAAATTAATTTCCAGTATCTTCAACAATATTGTAGTTGAAATGAATAACTAATTAGCCCGATAACTTTACTGTTGTTGATTTCTTAAGATGTTCTTTTAGGGAAAAAGGAAACAACTTTAAATATACCGCATTAATAAATTTTCTGATAATTCTATTATTTTTATTAGTATGTGTCTAATAGGAAAAAAACGAGTCGGTTTTTTTTTTAAATTTCAGAATCCCAGACTGGTAATTTATGAAATAAACGTAATTAAATATTTTTTTATTCAATATTTTTATTTGCTTGTGTTCTGTTTTAATTATTGAATTTGATTCGTTTTAATTCAGACTATTTGAAGAGAATAATTAAAATGTGGGGATTTAAACGCTACCGTGACGCATTTATTTTGTTTAAATGTCTAGGACCCAGGTTCCTTGATTGAACGAATTAGAAGCAACAAATATTTTTTAATAGAATAATTACCTAAACACACTGAAGCTAAGAATGTGTTAAAAGTATGCTATTAAAGTTTTGCAGAAATATTTCTCTGAATATATCGTTTAAATTAAATATATTATTTAATGGAAGTCTCCGATGAATTCTAATACAAAATTCGCATTGATTTTTATTTTGAAAACAACGTATCAATAGGACTAACAAAAAACCAGGTCATTTGAAAAGACTTAATTAAAGCCAAGTAGAATTAAAAGTTAAATATTAACAAACTTTCATATCCTGTTAATATTTTGATATTTTTAAATCTCCGTTCATGAACAATTTTAACTAAATTTCTGCAAATAATATGTATTTCTTTAAAAAAAGTTGAATCTTCAAGTAAGAATTGATGGAGAAAATCATTACACCAAAATTCATAAGATTCTAGCATTTCTTTTTAACCCCAAGTAGTAGTAAAATTGAAATTATTTATATTTTCAGAGTATTATGAATTTATTACTATGCCAGTATATATATTTTTTAAGTTATAGTTAAATTAAATGATTTTATATGACTCCTGAACTTTTGATAAATGTTCATTTATGTCAAAAGAAAAACAACCCTTCATTTATTATAAGAAACAATGTTTTGATAATGAATGAGATTTTTTTCAATAATGGCTTTTCAAGGCACTTTTGTCAGTATGATAAATGCAGCTTGTATGTCATAATTTCATAAAAATTAATAAATTATAGATTTAAACACACACCACATATAATTGTTAGTAGTTTCATGAAAACGCAGATTTTATTTTTAAAAGTTTTTTTTTTTTAAATTCGACTTCATTCTTTGATTTATCATAAAGGAAACCTCTGAACTCTTCAAACTTTTTATTATTATTTATTTATGATCGTTTTAATAGATTAATCATTGGATTCATGTCTTCTTGTAAGCCAACACATTTAATCAATTTTTCTTCTGGAAAATGGCAACAGCATACGAATTTCCTTCAGTGCTATAAAAAAATACTCTCTAATATTACGAATAACATAATTTCTTTAGGGAATAATTATGTTATTACATACAATTATAATGTATTCTATATATAAACACGATATCAATCAGTGGCATTGCCAAGTAATTTTAGCGCGTTTTCACATGTTGTGTCTTACAATAATGCAACTAATAATGTCCTTTCTCTGATTGTTTCCTTATTTTTGTGAAGATTTCCTCCAAAGTGCAGGTAGATTTTTTAAAAATTTTTTTGCAAACAATGAATTTACTAGGTAAAATTTGAGAAAATTTTGTTATAAACTAGCGAAATTCAGGAAAATTTGTAGAAAAATTCGGGAAAACTATGGGGAAATTTAAATATGATTTGGCTCAACTAGGGCACAAATGCGACCAAATGCCGAAAAACCCGAGGCCAATTGGTTGCTTATTGGCTGAGAAAATGGTACGACAAAATATGGAACGAAGCCGAAGACGAAATTGGCGTCCTAATAGCGCTTTTGTTCCACTACGTGAAAAACGCACTAAAAATACATAAGTAGTTAATTCATATATTATCATTCTCTAGGATAAAATATATATATGTGGTTGACGCTTAAATTTACTGGATAATTTTATTCTTTTTTGTTTAAATTCATTCACAGCTATAAGAACTCTAGCTACTTGATTGATAATGGCCACAAGAAAGTTACTTTCGTCTTTCGAAATGCGTCAATGAAAGCTTACCATAACTGAAAAATTACAAGTATGTGAGAATGTAGTAATATTTTCAGATGTCCTTTTTTTACTGTATGTAACAATATCTTTTATCATAATTTGGTTTTAAAACAAAGAATACTTGCGTCGCAAGAATTTTTTTTAAATTGCTGTTGTAAATATTTAAATTTATTTCATTAAATGCGTCCAATACAAGCAAAACATACTCTGTATATGTTATTATTCAAATCCACAAGGATATTTTCATTCAGCTGGAGCTACATTTCAAAAAATTAATTAATATTAAACCATAAACGAGCAGCTGTAAGACTTGGAATGCAAAATAAATTTGACTATATGCGCCCTGATTCACAAGCCTTTATAATCGTAACTAGATCGAAGCCATTTCAATGTTTTGCATCATATATGGAGTATTTTATAAGTATTGGAAAAAATAATTATAAAACATTTAATTGTTTAATTGTTCTATATAAAGTTTTGAAAATAACACTTTTTACTTTCAAGGGACAATGATATTAAAAAGTTAATTCAATGGAATAAAGCATTAAAAAGAAATTTTCCGTTGGAACAATATTCTATTAAATTTAAGTTAATTATTGTTCAAAACAGATACGAATTACATCATCAACATAATTGAAAGTAATTCCTTGTTTACTTTAATTATGGTTGGAGTTATTGCATCCTGTTGCTAAAAATTTATTTTTATTTCTTTTAGTAAATGAATAGAAATAACTTATACAAAAAAAAAACGTGATTAACTGCAAGAACGTTTTCTTCGTATTTTTTTTCTACTTCAAGAGCTGTGTTAGAAGAGTAGTTGACCGAGCTTTGAAAAATACGAAGGCAAAAGGCTTTAAATTAATTTTAAATAAAAACTCTTCAAAAGTAATTCGAATAAAAAAAAGGCCTTTTTTTATTATGATTTTCAAAAATTTTATTTTTGATTTTGACCCCTCTTTAATATTGTTTTTGCTTTTTTGCATTAGTGTTTTATCTGATTTCAAAGTAATGAAAACAAAAATATTTAATATTTATTTGCTCATGTTAAAGATGTAAAACCATATTAATTATGGGAAGACGAATCAATCTAAGAATTGTGTGTATTAGCTATACTTACGAAATTCGCAAATGATAAAATGACTTCGTTACAATTACTTAGGCTTTTTGATTTAATACTATATTTGCTTTGAAAATATACTATTCAATTATTTTCCTGGAATTCTTCTAATTCGCTATTTTTAACTACGCATCTAATGTTAAGTGTACCTGTATACTCTCAAAACAAGAATGATACGTAATTATTTCATTTTACACACATACACGGCACTCATACTCATGTTTTCCTTTAAATGAAAATATTTTAGAGTTTTGTTTAAATTTTAAGTAATTTTCTATAAAATACTCGTATTTGAATATTTTTTTTGCTGAGAACTACGTAAAAATTAAATGTGTAAAACTTGGATAATTTTACACCAACACTCCATTTGCGCTCTTTCTAGGTAAGTACTATAATACATAAAATAATAAAATTTGCCTATTTGTAATCAGAAGTAACAAATTTAATTTCAGAAACACGAACGTAGGGCTCCAAGATTTCTCTTTAAAACACATCAGTTATAAAATACATATAGAAGGAAAAGAAAGGCTTTGTCGAACCGGATCCTGTTCACACAGTTAAATCTTACTGTCATTAGTCGGATGTTGGAGGACATGCAGCATGTCCTTATGCCTTTCTCATGTTAGTTATATAAAGTGTGAACTAATAAGATAATAGAAATGCTTCTAATGCACCATTTCTCAAACTGTGAGGCGATCAGTGAGGCAACTGTGGCGACTTAGCGACTATTTTGGCGACTTGAAATGGTTTTTTTATCACATTTTAAAGCACTCATTTGAGCTGAAATTTTCTATACACTATTGTTTTGAGTAACAATACGATAATTTAACTATAATTAATTGAAATTAATTGTGTTAAATTAATTATTTAAAGAATTACAGAAACATCCGCATTGATTTCATTTTGAGCGACTTGGGGCACAACTTTAAAAGATTTGTTTCCCTCATTTTTCAAAGTAGTCAATTGAAATGAAATTTTATATACACGATTGTTTGGATGACAATACGATACTTTAATGATAATTAATAAACATTAATTGCCACTTAATGTTATGATTCTGTCATATTTTTATACATATTTATATTAATTGTAACTATTTAATAAAAAGTAACTAAAATAAATTTTTTTGTTGAACTAAGTAGGAATTGACTTGAAATATTTTTTAAATTACTTGTATTCTCTCAAGCCCTGAGGTGAAAACTCGCACCATATGCCACTTGTTTATATCACTTGTATATATCACCACCACTTGTTTATATCACCACCATATATATCACTTGTTTCTACCGCTATCCAATTCTTCTTTTCACTATAAAGTGTGACCTTGCCACACATGTATGGAAGGGAATTCCAGTTATTGTGAGGAAGAAATGCCAAGGATTGTATTCTCAATGTCGAAAGTGACGAGACTATTTTTCGCCCTTCATGTCGTTTTCGATTTTTTTTATCGACAAGAGAATCACAGTCCAGACAAGCTTTTGACTCGGAAGAACCAATGATAGTTTAGACTAAGATTGAGATGCCGGGTGCAGATCCTTGTTCCTACTAACTAAAAATTGTAGATGGTGTGAGAGAGACAACCCATTAGGTTTGAAAAGACTTATTGGAAGTCGATAAATGTGAAAAACTGTAGGCAGCGGGAAAATCAACCATAAGAGATCCGTTAGTTTGGCTATAAGTTTGAACTTTTAGAGGCGAATACTAGCGAAAGTACCTACGAGGAGGCGAAAGGTGTGAGGATCTGTGAGAAAGAGAACAACAGTAGAAGATAGAAGTAGCTGATATCAAGAGGTGTAAGTTGTTGTACTGTTACATACCATAAAAAAGGTTTCAATGTATATTAAAAGTTTATAAATGAAATAGTGATTTTACTTAAGATGGAGGATCCCCAGAAATTAATCCTCACTAAACAGAAATTAAGTAAACTTGAAGTCACATTTCCTTAGATGTCTGTGTTCTCTCATTATATTAAGCGAACATTTTTATCCACACGAACAAAATGAATGTAAGTAATAAGTATCCTTATTGATAGATGGGATATTACTCGTATAGTCTTAGTGAAGAAGTAACACTTAAAGTTTTGGAATTCGATTCATTCTTACCATGCCTCACAATAATGGCGAAATATAGATCTGTTTTGGGTTTTTAAAGGAATCCGTCATCCCCCCTTACCCATAACTTGTTCAAACCAGTTTTCATTACGTAAAAGTTTCCTGGCAATCAGCCCTTGAAAGGTCTCTCTTCCTGTAGTCGGCTGACGATTTCTTTAAGCAAAATGTGATGGTTATTATAATTAATTACTTGCTTTCAAATTGATCAAAATTTTGTAAAAACACGTTTTTGTGTTCTAAAATCTAAGCATGAAATTCATAAGCAATCTTACACAGGGTTTTCTTTTTAATGTACACTCTACATACACTTGTAGGCTTACTAAATTTACGTTCAAAAATGTAGAAGCTTAAAGTTTATCTTATATTCAGTTAGTATCTCTGATGCTGCAAGTTCTCACTGATAGCATATGCGAATTAAAACCAATTGACCGTGTTTCACAATTGCAAAATTCCTACCAATTATTATTTTTTTGTTTTAATGCTAGTTTCTGAATTTTTAAAGCAAAAATTTAAACTAATATGCATTTGTAACAACATTCTCAAGATTTTATTAGTAACATTAGTTTATTTTCTGTGGGTGTTGTCTTATAAACTATTTTTCTTATCACTATGCCACTCTAAAAATATATTGAAACTGTGCATTTAAAATGTGGAACCATTGAACCCTTTTTTGAGTACTTCTTTGAGCCAAAAACTTCAAGAGTCTTAGTATTATGGTATACTTTTATATACCTACTATTTTTTAAAAAGAGAGAGAGAGAATATGTATTTAATTCTCTAGTTTTAACTAGAATAATTTGTTGTGGGACAGTTGAATTATACATTTGTCAGTACGATGGCTGTAAATTAAATAGTGGTAACTGAATTTAGAAACTTGCACAAGAGCAAGCACACTCTAATAGGATTAGTAAGCAGCAAAGTGATGCTTTTTTATGTGTAGAGTGCAAATAATAGCTGATCTATTTAGAAGAGTAATTGTATGTGCAGATATAATTATGAGTTTCATTTCCATCAGTCCAAAGCATGTTTTTAAAAAATGATCAGCGGCCATGACTAAAGAACAAGGTTACCAATGGCAAAAATGCAAAAACAAAAAATAAATAAATCGAAGATTACTGAAAGCCTACTGCGAAAATGCATTATCATCTTGGAAGGCGGCAAGATATGTTACAGTGTTTCTTTCGTGTGGAAATAAGACAGCAGATTTGCAAAGAACCGGTTGATCTTCCATTCCTCTACATAAGATAGACATTCTGAGCTGTCTCTTTTCCATTGACCTTCGATGGACGGCCCGAAAGTTATCCTTTGATATTGGTCTCCCTCATCAAACGATATAGCACATAATGAAGAAGTGTATAAACATGAAAGAAACGTTGATGACTTTTGGGCTAAATACCAACTCACCGAAGTACAGAAAAGGCACTGAAATGTTCTGGCTGGCAACCACCAGCAGAGAAACCGCAATGAAGGAGACGCATTTTTGCAGCGTAATGTGGCCATTTCTGAGACGTGGGCATGAAGTTATGAGGCTGAATTAAGATATCCATCAAATGATTGGCATCACCAAGGTTTGCCACTTGCGCAGAAATTTAGACAGATGCCCAGTCGGGTGCAGGTTTGGCTGATTGTACATACTACTGGGAGGTGTGATTTTTACGCAGCACTTGCTTTCAGGACAAACTGTCAACGTAGATTACTATTGTCGAATTCTACAGCATCATCTGCATCCAACGTACGGGCACAAACATTGCAAAACAACATCCCTTTTTGTATAACAACTCTCGTTGTCATGCCGCAAATAAATTCATTTCATATTGCTACGTTGGCAATGGGAAGTATTGGACCACCCTCCCTACCCACCTGGCATTAGTCCTTGTGCATTCAATATTTTATGAAGTTGAAGGTGTCTCTCCAAAATCACAGATTTAATGACGTTTCATTTCTACGCCTCTTTGTCACTGATATTAGCAAGCAACATTTTCCCATGGTATCTAACGGGTTCCAGACATCAAGCAATAGGTCATAATTTCTGTTAGTGATTACATAGAAGGAATATAAAGCATTATTTTGAGTTTTAAATTTCAAGAAAAAAAATTACTTATACCTGTGTTGCCATTACTTTTTTACAGCTCTGTATATTTTCGCATCTCCTTGAATCGATATACATTATAAGTTTATATACACTGGATTTCTTATACATTTATGGTAAAATTTAGCTTCGTATATAAAATTCTTTACTCAAAAAAAGCTGAAAATCATCCTGTTTCAACATGTCTTTTATATGGCATATGTAAACATTTTCCAGTGTATATTTAGAGAATCGTACTACCAAGAGATGAATTCATTATTAAGAAACTTGTTTTTAAGGTTGTCTACTTATATCAGCAATACCGAATAGTATTTTAAAGCAGAAAAAAGTTTACTGATTTGATATTTTGTAGCAATTTCAGCCTTTGCATTTCGAAAACAACTTTGATATTTTCAGCAGAGTAAACACAAGTGCAGAAATATTTTTCTACGGGGAATACCTTTTACGGTTTTAAAGAACTTCGATCATTTCAGAAAAGAATAATATATTTCAGAATTATTTTTACTGTCGTCTGTGAAATGTATTCAGTACTTTGATTTTCTCTTTTTAGAAGAAAGCAACTCCATTCAATTAAATATTTTATAAGCTTCCTTTTGTTAAAAAAAATCCCGTGCAAATACAAAAACAAAAGGAGCACACGGAATCATACAGCATAACTTTTCAGTACAAAATACATAATATTTATTTTATATTTTACTTTAGATTCTAAATTTCTACAGAAAAAAAATCACTTTATTAATTACATTTTCAAACATATCTTCTAATTTGATTTATCAAATTATAATATCATTAAGATAAGAGCCAAATTCCAAGTAAAAATTTTCAAGCTAATTCTATCTATAAAATATATCTTAAATTCTTATCTTCATCATCAAAGTAATAAATTTGTTTGAGAAACTTTAATTAGACTCATTTGCTTTTACAAAGATATCAATTACCAATATAACGATTTACCAACAAATACACTAATTTCTAAACACATAAATTATTTTTTAAAAAAATCATGGCAGAAAAGATGAATTAAACACTGGATAGTTTGTTCAAAAACTTATTTATATTACATAAATCTAAATTTATACTAATCTACTACATGTACTAATCTTCAGCAATATTTAAATCTTAGGTAAAAACAAATCAAAGATTTACATGAGAAACGATTTTTTTCTTATAAGAATATTTAAAATCTAATTTATAATCAGTAATATTTTTATTTCACAAATAAATTTTTAATTCAGTAAGAAATCAATCTATAGTATCTATAAAATAACAAAGTATTATAAGGCACATATATTTTTCATTTTACGCTCATAAAGCTCTAATATTTCACTGCATGTACCTGCAACTTGGCTTAACAAAATTTATTCAAATCTTTTTTTTTTCTTTTGAACATTTGTAAAAGATAAGAGAAAATGAGCTGGATAAGTCTTTTTCAACAAAACACATTTAATTATATTTATTTAAATAATACTTAGCATTTCATTTCATTCTGATAACAAGTACTGGAAAAAGGGGGTATATCCTAAAAATATTTTCTGATTTTAAAGATTGGTTCTAATAAGAATCATAAAGAAATTTAAGAAACGAGAGCTTTCAATGCTTTATTCTTTTATAAGAATTTATAGTACTACTCTTTTTTCAAATAAATCGTTTTTTAAAAGTAAAAGAGCAATTTAAACGGATCTAGCGAAACGAAATCAATCTGTAAATTCGAATCTCTAGAGAGAAAACATGTATGAAAAGAAGTATTTCCCCTTTTAGCCTTTAAAAAAAAATTCGCTTTTTATACAACGTCTACATTACAGCTTTACAAAATTGCCTTTTTACTGTGGAAGTAAATGATTCTTTTAAAGTGAAATATAAGATAAAATTGCTACGGGAATCTTGTTTGATCATATACAGAATGACTTCTAATTCTACAAAAGAAAGGATTAAAACATTTATTTTAAATAAAGAAAAAATTAGATGGATTAAATATAAATGATACTTTTTTACTCTTTAGGTAATAGAACTGTTGCAAAAGTGAAATTCCATTGACGTCCCAAAGATGACAACTAAAATAAAGAAGCACCTATTAAATGAAATGACACTCCATAACATTACTCCTTGTTGTTGGGCTGTGTTGAGGACAACTGGCAGTTGAGTACCTCATCTCTTTCCTCGACGGCTTCAAATACGCCTTAGCTGGTCATTTAGGCTCATATCGAAACGAGACTCATCACTAAAAGTAACGTTATTCCTGTCCTTGGCGAATAAATCCTAGAACATTGCAAAATCGACTGGTGGATCTTAGCGGTGAAGAGCAGTAAGCGCAATGACTTCAGTTCCATTTCGCGTAATCGATGGTCAATGCAATCCCTAATGGAATGATAACACGTAAAATAAGAACACATCTTGGGCTGTGTTGGCTGATTGGACGATCACCGTGTACTCACGTCTTATCTTCACTCTCGGTTGATAGCTAACTTTTTACGCTCTGTACGACTATGTTGCATTTATTATTGCATGGATCGAATGATAGTATCTTTCCGACTCATATGTCGATCTCTCCTGCGATGAAGTTGCTATATTTGCATTAATCTTATATATATATATATATATATATATATATATATATATATATAATGAACGTCTTATTTTAAAAAGTAGCATCTGGAAAAAACCATCCAAAGGCATTAAAACAGCTGGAATGATGATATATCATATTCATTCAAAAATTATGATTCAGCATTCGGGTGACTGCTGTTTTGTTCACCACCCTTATGCTCCTTTAAATGCACCGCAATCCCTGTCAGTTAGACTTTGGCCCAAAAACTCTTTTATATTTTTCCGTAAGGTATATGCATATGCAGTTTCATCCACAACTCAATAATTACTTTTTAGTTTGTCACATTTTATGACAGAATGTACACATGAAAGAGTAACGTGGCTTCCTCATTCATCCATGAACTCCTCACAAGGTATCCGAAACAATTAGATCTACAATCTTGAAATTAGGTTGGCGTGCACTTTTTGTTGAGTAGATATCCGCTGAGAACGAGATTTTTGTAACGATCGACTGACAAGGGTGTAGCGTGGGTGTTATAGGCAAAAAAATACCCATTTTTCATACCTACTAGACCTACATGTATTATATTAGTTAAGTATATTTCTTCAGTTGGTGACAGATCTACTATAAACAGGCTCTATGGAAATGGATTCTCGATTGTTGTAGGGTTGCTATAGACAATTATTCCCGCTTTTGAACTGTTAGGCTTACAGACTTTAAATTTGGTAAATATTAGATTTTGTTAAATAGATATCTTCTAAGAATAGATTTAGAGGATGAGAGCAATTTTAACGTAGTACTACGAAGGAACATGAAGGCTATATGTGACGGATCTGTCCTAACTATTACACCAACCGAGCAGGGGAATTTGAGCATCGACATATTTAACGTGCATCTCTATACGGTGGGTCTTCAGTAGCATTAGGTCATAAACCTGTGATACACCAGCCTCGAGTTGGTGATCATACTCACAAGGGTACCGCAGCCCTACGGGCTTAGCGGAAATCGATTGTTAAGTAGGATTCCGAAGGGTTCCGGGGGCGTTATAGATAAAAATAAAAACCCGTTTTTAAACAATTAGACCTACAAACTTGGAATTTTACAGACATGTTTTTTGTGTTGAGTAGAGATCCACTAAAATGGTGTTTGAGGAGATAGATTACATTACAGGGAATGTGGTACAGAAGCGTAAATAATACATATACATATGTTTAAGAAATTAGAGTCCTGTCAAAATATCAATAGGTGACGCTGTAAGAATATTTTTCAATAGTAGGACAATATGTAGGACTTAAATAAAAATTATATAAAAAGTATTTATTCTTGAAATGGCATGGAACACTCTGCAAAGCGGGTGGGTTTCAGCGGTTATATGCATGTATATGTATAACATATTTTCTTACCAATAAATCATATGGAATCAGTGTGATTACTATATTCTCAAATTTAATATTAAACACATATTCTTCATTTTTATTATAAGGTTTACTACTTGATTTGAAAATATCGATTGCAAGTTTAGTCCATTTATAATCTCGCAAGAAAAGGTCTTATATAAGCCATAAAACTACCATTATCCTTCAAGTTATTGTACTGAAATAATATTTTCTACTTTTTTTTGTTCCCTCTTACTTCCTGCATACAATGGAATTTGAATATTTTTATTAAAACTATTTTACTGTTTCACTCAGCCTCTTTGTAAAATCATGATCCTGATTTCTGGATTATATAAACTTTCTTTTGAGGAAAGTGAAGCTCTATTCTTAAACAGGAATAATACTGAAGAAAAGTATAGTAACTGTATTCAGTAGTGATCCAATAGAGAGATATGCGGTTTTACTTATGATATCAGCAATACAAGCCTTAACAAAATTGACATTTTTTCTCCTCTTTTTTTAACATTTCGATTGATGATGCCATGCAACAATTTTTCGACTTTAAATGCTTAAATATAAATATAAGTTTTATTAGAATTTTTTTTAAAATTTAAATTTTGAAAAGGTCGTATTGAAAGAAATTGCAAACAATTTAAAAATTCTTAAAGTTATGAATATTTTGTTAAGCAATCAGACTATGAAAAAAGTTGTGCATAGATCTTGATTATGTGAAAATTGTTTAAAAATTAGAGATTTTTTTTTATTCTGTGTAAGTTACCTTATAAGAAATAAATATTGCATATTTTAAGTATTAAAAGTCTGGCATTATTTCCTTATTACTTGTTTCCAATTTAACATCGATTTTTTAGAGAATCGCAGGCTGCAAGTATTTAAGTTAATGTTTCAGTCAATATTTAATACATTTTTGTGTGCATTAGTAAACGTAATTTATATGATCAAGCTCAAATAAAAGTATTTTAATTACAAATCCATTAGCATAAAGATTCACAGTGGGAATTTCCTTATAAATTTCAGAGGTAACGGAATCAAGAAGATCACGATTTAGGAACACGAAAGATAAAATTATTGTAACACGCAAGTCAATAGCATGCAAATAACTGTATGTTTGGCATTTAAGATACTTTGGAGATTTTCTGTAGGCTGTTTAATCATGTAGTTAAAGGATACTCGTAGACAGCTGTCTGGTTCTATATGTTATTACTTATTTATTCATCCAACGTCCATGCTTGGCTTCTTGGCAATTTAACGCCGATTCTACCAGTACCGACTGACTTTGCCTTTTAACTGCAAGTTGATTGGTCTTATTTTTAGTCATGTAGATTAACAGTATTGATAGATGCAGCTTTTGGATTTGCAATAACTAAGATACACACGAGCCTACTGATTGGAAATGGCATTCCCAGAGTGTTAGGTATTCATCGAGTGCAGCGTATTTGAGCAGATGTCGTCATCCATACTGGCATGGTCGCAGAGTGGACAGGCCTAATAAGTAGCCTGGTGGAACCAGTGGAGGTATACTCCCAAACAAAATCATGTTCTCTGGTTATGCGAAAGTGGGCAAAAGCCTCGGCTTATTTCAGGTGCTTCGGTATAGGACCTACAATGGCCAGGGTTTCCCATGGCTTTCCAAGGCTCTTGGTCTTTTGGATAAAAGACAGTACATTTATTAACGTATGTGGATATAATGCTCTTTGCTCTTCTGAGAGTCAAGGGTGATTCTGCATGTGAAGCATTATGCAATGTTCAGGCATTTATAGACTCTAATTATCTTACCAGTTTTAGTCAACCTGTTACAACTTGTGTACGGTTTTTTCCACAATTAGTAAATAAACACTGTGGAGTGTTTATTACGTAAGTGCATTTCTATCTTTAATCACAACCTCTTTATAATAGTTTAAACATTTTGATATTCATCAAAACCAGTTGGATGGAAAATAACTTTGGTGGTTAGAGCAATTACAGGTCCATGTATGTCAGTGATTTCAGTTTAATTTTTACTGTTTTTTTTTTTTTTTTTTTTCTTTAGTTTTGTATTTTCAGTCAATTCTTATTCTTTTTTTGTGTCGCGGCACACTTTTAACGATTTCAAAATTTGGTGGCACACAAAGAAAATATATATAAGTACTTTTCTTTAATTTAAACTTAACTCGTAATAAAAAAAGCATTATAATTTTTACTACATGCATTTCTCAAATTTGGCGGCACACTTTAAGAATTTGGTGGCATACAAAAGTGCGGCGGCACAGTGGTTGAGAATCACTGATGTATGTATTTGAAAGAGGTTTTAATACTGGAAAACTAAATTAATTTTTCTCCTGTTATTAGTTATTGTTTTAACTTTTTAATATCGTAAAAATTGCTTATAACTAAAATATTCTACACTACATTTTTCCCCACTAAATTATACTGGAACTTTTTGGCATGTCTTAGAATCAATATTATATAATAGATACTCTGTGAAAAAAGTATATTATTCCCATTCAAGATAATTTTTTCATGGTATTTTTCACTAAATTCTTAAATAGTTCACTACATTCTTAAATCTAATCAAGCGCCTTCCCATTTTTTTCGGTTTAATATCGTATTCTTCAGCATTCACAGAAACGCTATTGCTGTATACTTAATCACTAAAATCATCATCTGGATACTTGTTCTAAAGATCATCAGTTTGAGAAAATTCTTAAGTCGATAAAACGAGCGCTGAAAGACGAATAACGCATGAGTGATGTTAACTGTCACTAGGATTCGGAGAAAATTGCCTCCGCTTTCAATAGGCAAGAGAAAAAGTCGATTTAATTTAAGATTAATGGACTAGAAACTCCTGCGTATTTGAGCGTCATTGGGCTCGACAACGACGGCGATTAATTTGGCTCAATGGTTTGCCGATTGGCAGGGAGAAGTTTGCTAAGAAATGAAAACTGAATTTTAGTTTTAAACCAAATTCTGGAAGTATGTGCTGTGTTAATAATTAATGAGTGACGGAAATTTCACGCTTTATTTCATTTTTGAAAAATACTACATCAGATGACTAATATGTGCATTGATTTCGTGTCATGCAAATTGCAAATGACCGACAACCAATAAAAGTTAAGTTATCTTTTGTAATAAATTTCAATATTGTACAAAAATGTGTTCAAAAAATTCCGAATCCATTCGATACTTTTTAAAATATAATTTGGGAAATTAATATATATAACTTTGTAACATTTTCCGATTTCAGTTCAATGAAGATCTCTCCTATCTTTAATTTGTATTTTTAGCACTCATTTTTTGAAGGAATAAATGGTAATTTTATAATGATTTTATAATGAGAATACATGACTTGACACACCTATAAATTACTTTCGTGTGGGATTTATTTTATGGAGTTTTAAAACGAAAAGAGAAAAAAAAAGAAGTACGTTGTTTATCAAATTATAATCGAATGAGATGATAAATAATTATGCGTTATTAATGTTCTCATTTATAACTATGTATTCATTCTTTTTAAATGAACTTAAATTTCACTCACATCTAAACTATAGTAATTATCAAGAAATTTAGAAATTTTGTTTTTGGTGATTTATTGATTGGTTTTTAAATACGGTAAAAAATATTTTCATTTTTTTTCTTTCAAATTAGCAACTCTTAAGGCCCTTGATTCCATATTTTTTCGTTAGTTTAAATGCTTTCCATATTAATTAAAATTTGACTCGTCTGTACTATTCTAATTATCGCGAAATATAGAGATATTGTTTTTAGTAATATATTAATTTGTTTTTAATATCTAGCTAAGTATATATTTTTCTTAAAATACGCAATTTTTACGCTCTGGATTTCATATTTGTGCAAGGGAATATATTTTCCACTGAATCAACTAGTAGAAAGATAATAGAATCTAAACTTCAATTTACATTTGTGAAATTAATGCACTGGATTTAGAAAACAAAATTAATTAATTACAATTGCCCAAGTAATATCACATAAGTCTATTTAAAATTCAAATCATTATTTTCATGTACACGATTTTTTTATTTACATTTAAAGTCTTAAAATGTAAATCACTTTGAAAATATAACCAGATCTGATTCACTTGTATATTTCTTTTTTTTATAGAACTTGCTTATAAATGGTTTTATATCAATTATTCTTATTGTATTATATAAATTCCAGCAATGCTAACAACTTATTTTATAATTTTATCTTAAATTCGATTGTAGCGCATAAATTGTCTTGATAATATAGTCTGCATTTAAGCTAAAATAAAAATTCCAGTATCATCGAAATGATGTATTAATTATTTGATAGTGTACAACAGATCATGTTGTGGTTAAATTATCTATAATTTAATAGGACAACCCAAATGTGAATCAATTGAATAAATATGGCAAGAAAAGGAAAAAGGGAAAATAAAAAAACACCAAGTTTGAAACGAATGCATTCGAAGCAATTGCTTCCAATAAAGTGTATCTCGAGCAAGAAAATCGAAATCCTTCAACTTTAAAAGGAAAGATTAATGAATATTCTACAACCAAACAATGAGTTCCTAAATCATGTGTGAACAGGAAGTCGATGGCGATTGACTGGTGGACAGCCACGAAGTTTTGGGGACTGCCTTTACAAAACCTTAAGTTCTGTACCCTACAAAAATATATATTTGTGGAATACCGTTGCCTGCTAGGCTGGAGACTGGCTAAAACAACAAAACCTTGAAAATGTTAGAAGTAGCCTGTATCCTGGGAAAGTCTGTCCATCCGTGTTCTAAATTATATAATTAAAATGACCATAGACTACAAAGAAATAATACCAAAATACAACTCTATGTATATAAATAATTTGAACAATACAAAAATATAGAAATATGATACAATTATATTATTAAATTGTATTATAAAATCATACTAATAATGATTTGTTAGATCTGACAAAATATTTTAATAAAAATGCACAGTAGCAATTCCATAGATTGTTATTGTCTTCGTAACAGTCAACTAGTGGGTGTTTCTAAATATTAAAAAAATGCAAGAATCTTATTTCCTTCATAATGTTAAGCATTATAAAATGATTAATAGATGTTTCAGTAAAAAAAATAGTTTCTTAATGTACTAAGTTGATTCAAATAGCAACCAAGGATTTTCGTCCACCCGAAATTGCTTTTTAATCCCCGATTGTTCTGTCAAAAAACTATAAATGTCAATCACTTGACCGAACACTCTTCTATTCAGACGAAGGAATATATCACTTCTCTATGTCACTTATTTTCACATTATCACACCATCACACTATTTAAGTTACATATCCTCTTTCATCTTATTTTCTTAACAGTGATGATCTCTCGCTGTTTGCTCGGTGCTTTCATGGTAGCGTGCTCGTACCTTAAGCCCAAGGTTATGGGTTTCCTCCCATCTGGAGTCGATAGGTTTCTGAATGTGAAAGTCATAGCCATGCAAGCTCTGTAATTACGTGGCATGTACATAATCAACTGAGTATAAATTTAGTTCTAATCCTCTCGTCAAAAATAAAAACTATGGAAATGTTTAGCATCGGACGTTAACTTGAATTGAATAAATTAACGAGTCAAATATTTGGTAGTAGGAGCCATCACTACATAGAGCAGTACGTTTCAAACTTTCGATATTTGTTACCCAATACTCAATCATCACTTTCATTGCGCCCCCCCCTCCATACAATAACAATGCATTGAATTCGGTTATACTATACTTTGACGCAAAGCTACAATACGACTTTAACCTCTTAAGTACCACCGGCGTATATATAAAAGTCTCTCTCAGCAAAGCTTTAATTGTCTTGGACGTATATATACGTCTTTCCAAAATACGATCTTTTCTATGCACTGCTATCCATACTATTAGTATGAAGGTTTTTCAATATACAACTACAATTTACTTATTTCAAAGGATTTGTTCATTTATCCATTTTCTCCCCCCCCCGCCTCCCAATACCTTACATACGCTCACCTTCGAGGAAAACTGTGGCATTGGAAAGCAAATCTTTACTTTTAATCGTCAGATAAAAGTGTTAGTTTCTGTGTAAAATTTTATATATGAGAAACCCATGGGGTCATTGGTAATTATTAAACTGGTTCTTATTTTAGTATTGTTAAATAAATTATACATTGTGCAATACTAATGCATTTATAAGTGTATCATATCAGTGTAAATGCGAATTTTATTTTTTTATGTCAGAATGTTTTTTGTTTGTTTACTTTCAGTAAATTAATCTTTTAAAATAATATTTTGTTTTCGTTTGTTCAATGTGCTTGCAGTCCCCTTGCAGAGTAATTATGGCCCCCTATGGTTGCGCGCCCCACAGATTGAGAAACGCTGACATAGTGCCACGAATGAAATGATTCTCACACTTACGGACGTCACACTTCGGCAGATTAACCTTTGCCACGTCAGCAAAAGGTTAATCTGCCAAAAATGCAACCCATTTAAAAGGAAACAATTTTTTTATTCCCACTACACAGCAAGCAAACCATACCTTATTTTCGCGGGTTAATGATTGAGAAAATGCAAGAAGACGTTTAACTAGAAGTCTTTTCTTTAAGAATATTTTCTTTACAAACCAGACATCTTATATATTCTTTATTTAACTAAAAGAAGCATATTTTTATAA
>BMAO01028508.1:0-17135 GCA_019973975.1 Trichonephila clavata | reverse complement strand
TGGGGCTTCTGTGAGTCGGGGGTAAAAAAAATATTCCATACTTTGGATTTTTGGCACTCTTTTTCATTGCGGATTTTCACCGAATGAGAATCAATTTGTCACTGTGGGAAGATTATCCCCCCCCCCCAGCTGTAGCTAGGGTTGTTTCACACAGAAGGAAAAAAGGAATTATTAGACATTTAAAAATATTGGAAGTGGCATCTTTTTGTCCTTCTTTTTAAAAAAAGGTTTCTGCTTTTGGAATAGTTGTGAATTGAAGAGAAAACTCTGAGAAAGATTTGTATCTTTGGTGCATTTTTGTTGCGGTTCTTTCTTTTGTGATGGGTGTAGTTTTTCATTTTAAATGGGTCCTTGATATTTATTGGTTTCCCTAACACCCGCTTTAACCAGCATTAAAAATGCTCTTGAATTTTTCTTGTATTTCAGGAAACGAAAGTTAGAGTCACGTAGCTTTGATCTGAAATTTTCAGTGTATGAAAAAAAGCATTGCCAAAAATGCAATTTATTCAATGGCAGGGAAAATTTGTTTCTTTAAAAGTATTCAGCATCGTAAGATTATAAAAAAATAATATCTTTTTGCAATAAAATTATGTTAGCTGCACAAATATATTTGAAAATTTAAAAATTGCAGGTAGTAGTGTACACAATGGGAGATTTGGGAATCAATCATCCAATGACCAGAGATTTTTAATTTTTACCATAAAGATTATTCTTTGACGATTTTGTTATATTTTTAGAATGCACCTCCGTGTAAGAAGCCTGTGCTAGCCACTCATTGAAATCTTTTGAATTAAGTATGAACTGCTGAAACCACGTAATTACGGTATTTATTCGAATCTAAACCACCATTGATTCTAAGCCTCAAAATCTCAACAAGTTCTTGAGAAAAAACGAAAAATAGTGTAAAATGTTTCACAGACATCTAATTTTACGAAATTAATATGTTATTTAAATTAAGAGAATTAATAAAAGAAGTGAATAATTATTTATTTTACCAGTAATATAAACTTTTAAATATATACGTGAACCTGTAAGCTCAAATTGCCCCATCCAACTAATTTTTTTCCTCCGATTTTAAGCCACATTTAATTTTCAGTAGGTTAAACACCGGAAAAAAAGACCGGCTTAGATTCAAATAAACACGATTTTTTGTAGATAGGGCTTTACCACACATAAGAGCAGAGTTTGTGGGTTCCAACCATTCCCATAGACCAGGGATCTTCAAACTGTGTTCCATGGATCCCTAGGTTTCCACGAGTCACAATAAAAATTCGAAAAGAAAATTATAAGTGCATATGCAAAATGGATTCCCGATTTCCGTGAAATTTGTATAACCGCAACTATTTAAAGCTCCTTCCAAGCATCAAGAAACTGAAAATTTTATTTATATATAATAACTTCATATTTATCAATACTTTTAAAACTATTATTATAATAAAAAAAGAATTAAAACATTGTTTCTTTATACGAACTACCTACTAAATTGCATATATTCTATCCAGGGTAACAGAGAAAATAATTTTATGCTCGTTAGTACAATATTTTTCAAAACTGAATAGGTTTCTAATGGAAAATGCACCTTTTTTGATTTGTAAAAAGAAACACATAATAAAGGAGAATTAACAACTTATCAACATATCAACAGATTCGACACATTAAAGCCTCAATTTAAACAAGAAAGAACAGCTCCAGGCAAAATACACAGAATTTCTCATAGAATTATAACATTAATGTCCTCAGAGCAATGTATTTAAGAGAAAAATATTTCTGTGTGAGTGTGAGGGCTACAAAACAAATTAAACGCAGAATATGATACGGGACCGCAGATAATTTCGATAAACCTAGATTTCGATAGTTCGAGTGAAAAAGGCAAGCACATATCCCAGCTTACTAAATATAGTGCATGCGTAGGGGACACTTGGACCACATATTAATATTAATAAGTAAATTACAATAAAATTAGAATGAAATTTTTACTAAGAAACACAATAATTTTTTATATAATTGCTTTTACATATACATATATAAAGTACCTATAACATGTTGATCTGCTGTAAATATTATTTTAAGATATATATTTATTTCAGTGTATGGAATGGGGTTTCACGAAAAAACGTTACAGTTCTAAGTGTTCTGAGAGTTGAAAAATTTTGAAGACCACTGCCATAGACAAATAAATTTTAGCAAAATTTTGTCGATGTTTTTTTTAAAATATGTATTCTCTCCCATGTAAATAATCTGTGTACGCCCTGTGATTGATTCTTCCTTTCTTTTTTTCATAAAATCCTAGAAGTTTGCAGGGAAAATAGTTTCAACGAATGGTTCGATTTACAAATATATTGGGTGAGTACAAATGAAGAACCCGATTTTAAACAATCGTATTTTGGAGACTACTGCATATATTATAATAAATCATACATGAATGTAAAGAGAAATATACCAAATTTTTTCCCATCAATGATCAACAGTCAATGGACCACACAAGGGGGTGTCCTGGGGATCCCCCCCCAAAGCCCTTGAGTTTTTTTTCGATTGATGATAATCTTATACATATATAACGTAAAACTTAATTAAGTACTTGTAATTAACGATTTATTTTCCTATTTAATGCTAATTATTAATTCAATAATTTACTTTTTACTGTTTTTTTTGTTAACAATATCAGAAGAATCAATTGGTGTTGTCTTGAGGTATGATACGAGTTTGGGGACTTTCGACCATGGACTCCCCCCTTGAAAAGTTTTTGCGTGCGCTACTGTCAACAGCCCATTCAAGAAATTCAAACTTGGTGACAATGACAGAGTAGTGCTTTTGCTTATTAGAGTATTTTCAGTTATTTCGGTGCAACATGCGTTAAGAAATCGCTACGGGAAAGAAGCACGAAACCAACAAAAGTATTCTGGAATGGTATTATCAATATAAGAAACAGTTGCTTCTGTAAAAAGAAAAGCAGTGCCCGGTCAAGCGTCTCGGAAGAAGCAATGGAAAGGGCAAAGCAGCGTTTTGTTCGAAGTTCACGGAAGTCTACGGCAGTTACCGTCTGTAAACTTGGAATGTCTCATTGAAAATTTGACGAAAAAAATAAAATCACACAAGCCGTATCATTTGCAATTGACACAACAAATAACAGAGGACGACAAGTAAGCATTTCCACAGCATTGCAAACCATTGATGCTACGAAATGTATGGAACGAACTGGATTACAGATTGGACGTACGCCGAGTAACAAGAAGGTCACACACAAGGACGTCTTAAGGCATGGGCCAACTGGCCCAGGCATCACTCTCAAGGGGCCTTGTTTCGTTCTCGACTCCGTCTTAATAAGATCATGATTAGGATAATTTTAATGTGGTCAAGTATTATTCCAGTACATATTCTCCGAAAAACAGGGAATTTCAAGCTGCATGTCAATTGACAAAAGTGGTAAGACTGTATTATTATGTGATGACCGTTGTCCATGTCTAGGCCTTGGTCTAATTTCATAAACATTCATCCCACTCATTTAGTCGAAATGCGGTCATCGGTTGAGCCGGTTTGTGCCTAGGTTTTTGAGCACCATAAAGTGCGTCGTGCACATTTATATGTTTCAAATTACAGTTTGAACGAGTATTTGGCAATGCATGTTGTATACTGTTTACTTTTAAAGATCTCAGACAGGGCCTACTTTTGGGGGGCCTACCTAGGGGCCCAGGGCGTCAAAGAATCTTAAGTCGTCCCTGGTCACACATCGAGTATTTGTAACAGAAAAAAGACACATTTCACTGAGCACTTATGTATCACTTATTGTAATATGTACAGTAGTTTCAAAGACATGATTTTTTAAAATAGGATTCACACCATTTGTAATCATCCTGTATATGCTCATTTAGATAACACTTTAATCTGTTCATTCCGTTTAAGAAAAATAATCATTGCACTGTTATCAATGCAATCTTGGCGAGATCACATGTAATCAGTTGTTAAAGAGAAAGGATTCTATTTTGGGGGGCAGAGGTGACATTATTTGCAGTACACTTCCTCTTCTCGATATGCTGACGGCAGGTTAGGCTCTTTCATGAAATAATAACTACTTAAATCTATGGGGTCAGAAAGTAATAGCCACCTGCGAAAACCTTCAGTAATTTATTTGGAATCATCATCGTTTCGTATCATTTTTGCAACACCGCTAGACATAGCATCCTACGAAAAAAAAAAACAATAGAATCGGCTTAAGTGGCATTTGTTTGTGGCCAGATGGCATGCGTTGATATAAAAAAGCTTATTTTATTTAGGGATTACTTGCGCAAGTAATGGCAACATTGACCCCACTTTATGACACATGTCACGAATGTATGTAATCTCATTTTGTGTTTGTTTCGATGGGAATATCATCGACCATCATTTTTTTAGATATGAAAGATATATAAGTTCGCTCCACATTTGGAGCAAATTAAACTAAAATGCCGATTTATAGAGGAAGTGAACCGTATCGATTTGGTAAGAGGTCAGGTAAAGTTTATTCAAATTATTTTAGAAGCTTAAAATTCCAAATATTGCGAGGAACTTCTAAATACGATAAGATCGAATTACTTAATGACTTTGATTAATGTTGAGTTATTTTGTTGTATATAAGCTTATTTAATAAGGAGTGTTCAACTTATCAATGATTGATTGTTCATTTATGACGTGCTGTTGAAGCTATTCAAGCAATGGCTTAAATAAAAATATTATCCTCCTCCCGTGCAAGTCTGGTTTCGGCTCAAAGCCGGATCTTACAAAGGATTGCAAAATTATAACATTACATAAGCGTAAGGTCCGGTGGAATCCTGTGGCTGTAGTAGCCTAGTGGTCATGGTAACGGACTCTTGGCCGGCGTATCAGGAGTTCGAGTCCAGTACCGCTGAAGACCCCCCGTGCAAAGGAGGCCGATGCACGTTAACTATGCAGAGGCTCAAACGCCCTCTTTGGTGCTTTATGGAAGTTAGGAGAGGGGAGGGTGCCAGCTCAGTGTTTCTCGTCACTTGACCATGGTTCAAAATTACGAGGTCCATCGCCAAAAACCCTACAGTAGCTGAATAGTGCGACGTTAACACTCATCACCGCTTAGAATCCTGGCCTCTCCCGTGATGTGGGGTAGTGGGGGTGTACTTTACGCTCTAGTATTCAAGGTTATTGGGTGACCGCGGTAGGCCTAGTGGCCATGATCACGGACTGGGGCTGGCGTGTCCTGTGTCAGAGCCCTAATACTACGAAGACCCACCGGTTCGAGGGGCTGAAACCCGTTAAATCTGTCAAGGCTCAAGTCTCAGTTTGGTGTGGGAAGATTGGAGAATGTGGTTTTTATCCTCCTTTTCCTTGGTCGAAGTTCAAAATTGCAAGATCCGTCTCCAATAGCCCTCGTGTTGCTTTATAGTGTGACGACACTCACTCCCTCAAGGGTTGTTGACGACTAATTTCATAAATTTGAACTTTGTTCAAGTGAACGGAAATGATACCTGAGCTGGCATCCCACTCTCCAAACTTTTACATTGCGCCAACGAGAGGACTTTGAGCCACGGCAGATTTAACGTTCATTAGCTTCTCTATGCGATTAGTGTTCAGTGGCAGTTAAGCTGACTGGAGGCTGTTTTGAGAATGAAAGAAAAGTTTTAGGTGGATCAAAATTTTTATTTTAGGATTCTTAATTACGCTTTTTGGGGTACCTCCTTTCCGTAAAGTAAGTTCTTCTTCTAAGATATAAAATAATTACATAATGATTATTGAAACTTTTTGACATATTTTCAGCACACAGATTATCATAGAAATTAGATGAGATTTATTGGGGGAAGGGGATTTATACACTAAATTATACTCTCTCTTTTCCTCCCTCCTTATTTTATACTATTATACCTATTGGAAGTATAAATACATTTTGTTTTTTTATTATAAGTTTCTAAGAGAATATTTGGCTGTGTGAGACCTAGCTGATTTCTGAATCTACGATAGGTTTAAAAGTTAAAGAAACACGAAGAACAAACACCTTAAAAGTTCGAATATTTTCGTGTAAATAAAAGTTTTATATTCTGTGATTAATTAACAACACAGAGCTTCTATTAATTTTAGATTACAGTCTGGAAACTAAAATGTATATCATAAAGAGTACATTTAATAAAATCGTTTTTTTTAGCAGCAATGCAACAATTAAACTTTAAGTAAATAGAGCTTGTGTGCAAATGAGAATTTTATGCCTTTTAGGGGATAATAGACTTTGCTGCTCCCTATCCCACACAAAAAAAAAAACTAACTGTGTGTGTAACTGAATTTTATGTTGTTTAAGGATTCTAGTGTCAATTAATTTGTATTATTATTGGTTGGAGTTGAGATTCCTCGTGTTTAAGATGTTGCTACAATTGAATACTAACATATTAATATATTAAGACTTTAGATTGAATGAAAATTGCTGTGAATTTTACCATGCCTCATGATTTTTCATGCTCAAACACTAATATGCGAGCTCCTTTTCGCTTCAATATATATTTATTTGTATTTTTAGTAATTATTTAAAAATACAAAATATGGATCAACGCCCTTATTAACGGTTACATTAATCACACACACACACAATTATCTTAAAATAACCGCAAATATTCTTAATATATATTGCAAAAGTATATTTTTCTTTAATATTTTTATTTTGAGGCTCCTTGTCTGTTGTTTGTCTTCGGGTTCACGCGTTTCTTTTTTCTTTTGAGAGTTTGTTTTTCCTACTTAGTTTTCCTCCTTAATTGACGCCTGATTATATCTTAGTGTTCACTGCTGTATTCATATTTTTGAATTAATTAATTATATATATATGTAAGGACTCTCTGAGAATGTGTGCTTTGCAAATATGTCTTTGTAAATATTTACATCGGGCTCTTTTCCTATATAAATGTTTTTTTAGTCGCTTGTTTCTATTCAGGATGACGTTTTATTTGTATTAACTTCATTTAGTATTTTTTTTTTATCTGGAGGTTGTTGAGTTACATTTAGTGCTGACTTTTAGTGTACTGGTGAGGATTTTTTAAATTTAAATTTGTGTGTTCTTCAGGGAACTAAAATTCTAGTCTAGTCTAGGTTTGATAGTAATTCCTAGATTATTTTTCTCTATAAAAGAGGATACATTATAGTACCACTATTTGTAAGCATGTTTATTTTTAACATTAGTCGACCGGCTTGCTGGAATGGTTGTCCATTCAGTTATCTATCACCAAGCCTGACAGGAAAATTCGGCCCCTGTAGCAAAATAATCAATTGGGACATTTCTGTAGTGAAATTTAGAAACTACTGCTTATCTTTCCTTTACGTAGTTGTGTGGCGTTAGTAATAGAGCGATCTAAAAAAATTCCAAGCTAAAACTGTTTTTGCGCGAAATGTTATTATAATGTTTAATGCAGCGTTTCTCAAACTGTAGGCCCCCCCCCTTCCTTGGGAGGCGTGATAACTCTACGAGGGGCGCGAGTATATAGAAATGTCTAAAACAAAAGATTATTTAAAAAAAAGTTACTAATTTACCGAAAGTAAAAAATACATTCTGACACAATAAAAATAAAATACACATTTGCACTGATATAACATAATAAATGTATCAATACACAATGTATTTGATAATTAATAACACTAAGTAAAGTAATAGTTAATTAATTTAATTATCAGTGACCCCATGGTTTTGCCATAAATTATATACGAAAATCAACACTTATCTTGATAATCTGTTCGGTTTATAATTAATCCCTTAACTGCCGATTAAAAGTTACGCAATTCGCTCCCAGTGCCACCGGACACATTGTCAATGTCCTTTTATTACATTCCATAGTCTTCGGAATAATTTTATGTATGTCTCTGCACAGAAAAGATCGTACTTCGGAAAGACGTATATATGCGTACGGAGAAAGTAACGCTTTGGCTGAGTGAGACGTTTTTATACGCCAGTGGCATTTAAGAGGTTTAAGTCGTATTCTAGCTTTAACATCAAAGTATAGTATAACTGAATTCAATACATTGTTACTGTATGGAGGGGGAAGGGTGATGAAAATAATGGTTGAATATTGGGTCGCAAATATTTAAAGTTTGAGAAGCACTAGTTTAATGTATTCTTTGATTTTGGAAAACTCCATGTTACCCTTTTTCATGTATTTAATGTTTTGTAGAAGTTTCGGATTTTTGCCAATGTTAAGGCATGCCTCAAATTTATATTGAAAATCATGCTCAGCTTATTAGGTGGGTTTTTTTTCTCTGTGATGTAACACTATTAACCAGCACTACACAGGAAAGAAAAAATATTAAATATACTTAAATTATACAAATGATGGCGAAGAAATTTCGAATGATGACGGCATCCACCTTCACACACCTACACATATAAGCTTATTTTTTTTAAAATAACGGGTGATATATATGACTAAAATATTCACTAGTTTAGTTTTGAATTATATATACAGTATCTGAGTTTTTAGGGGGTTGTTATTCTTATTTTTACAATAAAAATGCCACTACGTAACGTAACTGTACATTTTGTGTTAAATCTGAGCTTCATACTTAACTTTAATATTTATTTGCATTATCCTTATCTATTTTTAAATGTTTGAAAAAAAGTCAGCTCCCACTTCATACAAGAATTACTTGCGTTCAACACTGGGTCAGCTTTACTTAGCAAACCTTCGCAAATCATCGACGATACTATCTGGAATGCTAAGAAAACACAAAATTCCCTATCGTGCCCATCAACTCCATTCAATTTTCAAACATGTCACCTGATTTGAGCAAGTGGCACGGAATCACGAACAACTATTAGTTTAAATCCAACTGAATCGATCTTCTGATCACGAATTAAGTTAGGTTATTGCCGAACTTACAAGATTGCTCTGTACCAATACGTTTTATAGTTCTGGAGGTTCAGTGATCTTGCCAAGAAATGTCTGTTCTTCTTAAAATGGATGGTCACGACTGGAAAAGTTGGCAATGGATTCACGTTTTTGGTGAAGTGGTCCACGTAAGGAACGGTGTATTGACTCAGGCGGTCTACACAGCTGGCCGGTGATGGCCGGAGTGCAGAAATTGACGCAGAAGGTGTGCCCTGGCTTTATTGTTTCCTCCCATCTTCACCTGAGGAGGGATGCTTTGGCTGGGGGTGGATTACAAAGTGAGGATTGGTTAAAATTTGCATATTGCACGAATTCTGAACATAGAATCAGTGACGCGTATTAAAAAAAAATCGAAATTTTATCTTTATTTTTTGAGGAAAGTAATTTAATATTCGGTCACCTTTCCTTATAAATATCTATGTAAATAACGAATTATGAATCGTATCTGTCTGTAACTTATTAGATGCCACTATCCCATTTGGTGATTTTGAAATTTTACGTACACCACTCGTAATAATAAAATATAAAATTTTTCAAAAAATGAAAATATTTTCAAAACAAAAAAACTCTATAAATTTGAATATAATTATGGTGTTACAGAAATTTTTGTGCATATGCTTAACTTATTAAGCCAATTTTTTTTAAAGGGCAATTAAGGAGTTAAGTATCACATACTGGACATTACATTATATTTTTCTTTATAAATAACAATATCATATCTTAAATAAATGATAATTTCCCGGAAATGTTTCAATGCACTTCTATGTTTTTATTTATGACTTAATATTTAATTTTTTTTTAGTCATTTTAGTTTTAAGCAACTTAGTTCTGGAAGAAACACGCATAGGCTATATTAGCAATGGATCTCTCAAATTTGGAATCCCGTCGTGCGAGGGGATGATTCCTTTCATGTGGAAGCATTTATTTTCCCTAATTATCCCATCATACCAAGCGATACTTTAATGCTTGTTTTATATTAACATACAGTAGGCACAAAGGTCTCAGGTGGTGTGAGTGAATATTAACGTCGATAATCTTCAGTTGTTTTATTACTGTGACCAACTTATCAATATTTTCCAGTTTAACGTCAACCTGTGGAACCCACAAGAGGGGGGGGGGGTGAAAGTCCCTGGGTACGGGACCCCCTCCCCAATGCCTTGATTTTTTTTATTGATTATTATCTTATGCATACAGTACGTAAAATTTGATTAAGTATTTGTTATTAATAATTTTTTTAGTAATTAATGCTAATTATTTATTTAATAATTAATTTTTTACCGTTTTTGTTCCCGTACTTTTGACTCTGCCCCCCCCCCTAAAAAATTCCTATGTGTACCACTGACGTCAACCATATAATTATATCATTATTACATGTACATTGCGTCTCTTGATGTTCACTAGTACTTTTCTGCTTCATATTCTCATAAAACTACTTGTAGAGGGCAAATTTAATTCAGTTCAATGAACTAATACAGCTGATTTTTTAAGAAAAAATATCAGTCTGAGTTATATTTTTCGCGTCTCAGCATGGGATCATCCACAGATGTATGCATAGACTATATAGACCAGCGATACGCAACCTGTGGCCGACCGCGTTTTTCTGAGTGGCCCTTTGCAGAAGTAACCTCAGTATATATATTTTTGATAACATCTTTTCTTTTTAAAATGATGACTTTTAGTTTTTCTATATTTTCCTAGTATAAGATCCGCAATGGCGCACACAAGGGGGGTGTCCTGAAAGTCCGGACATCCCCCAAAGCCCTTGAGATTTTTTTGATTGATGATAATCTTACTTATATATACGTAAAATTTAATTATGTACTTGTAATTAACAATTTATTTTATTAATTAATGCTAATTATAAATTCAATAATTTATTTTTTATGTTTTTGTTAACAAAATCGACAAAATGAGACGAATCAATAAGTGTTGTTTTGAGATATGATAAGAGTTGGGGAACTTTCAACCATAGACTCCCCCTTGAAAAATTTTCGTGTGTGCGCTCACACACACACACAGCTTGAGGTCATAGATGAAAGGAAATCGAAACTATCCTGTAATTTGATAAGAAGTGCATAAAAATTATTTTTTGAGTGTTTATAGGGATTTAAATACAGTACAAAAATAAAACTCAAAAATCAGGGAGTTGAAATATTTTGATCAATTTTTCCCATTTTAAATGTTTTTGTCTATACCCTCTCCCACCTTCCAATCATCTTCATGTTGCGGGCTACGTGAAATAGTTGTCACATGTTTGTGTCCCGGTGGTAAAAAAGGTTGAGTACCTCTGTATTAGACAGACAAACCAGAAAACATGAACCTACTTGTCAAATGCAATTTTGGTAATGGATAACGATGCTAATGATCGGTGATCTCTGCTCATAATTCGTATCGTACATGCTGGTTAATTGTTTCAATTCACATAATGTACCAATTAAAAAAAGAATAAAATCTTTTTAATTTTGATACAATTATGTATTTAGTGCAAATAAAATAAAATTACTCCGTCAAAACTGAACCGACATATTTTTTTTAGTTGAACCGGAACGAAAAAAAATTACGGTTCGAAAATTCGGCTGCCTCCTTGTATAATAGTTAACTTTTCTCTTTTAAATGACGACAACTTTACGAATTCGTATATCTTTCAAATAAGAAAAATAACAAATTATTACGTACAGAGAATCACCCAAGTCAGCAGATCGGATATATTATTTGCGGTCAGTACTTCTGAGCTAGAATGGACAAAATATCTTTACCACTGTGACAGCCCTAAATGGATTACAGTGGAAAGTAATCTTCTTCCAATCGTAAAGTTGGTCTTTTTTTTTTCTCCCATAACTTTTCCCAAAACAGTTCATAAAGTATGGGGCCACCCTGAAGGCAAATGCTTCATCAAATATCTCTCACTCCCTGAATTATCGCAGGGGAATGGATTTAGACGAACAATTCCTTGCTTTTTAAACGTGACAGCTGTCGCGAAATGGTTCCATTGTCCACCGTCTACAAAGGTAGGCGTTACGAAGGCAACATAATGGTTTTTGGGTAGGGGGTATGAATGAGCTGTCAAAACCCCCCACTGGAGTGTTATTTGTTTACCCCGAGCGTGAAAAGTGGGGTGGTTTCTGTTGGCAGATTGTCCAAACATCGCGTTCGATGAATCTGGTGGTGCTCACCAGGCTAGAAAACCTGACGCCGATTTCATTGTTGGGGAGAGAGGAAAGATATTGGGATCGGGGGGGCTATTTCAGGTGATGGAATGAAGGAAGACTACCTTTTGGGTTTCTCTCTCCCCCCCCTTATTTTTTTGAGGGAAGAGGGTGAGATTCATTTATAATTCTGTATCGTTATAAATTTTGTCATGATAAGTTTCAATGAAGATACACATTCGATTGTTAGTACTGGATGTTGTTTATTTTCTCTTTTTAATTGTTTTGAAGTAATGATATTTTGTTTCGCTATTTACTTGGATTCATAAGGGGGATATTATAAACACAACAGTGTGTTGTTTTAAATTTGTATTAAAGTTTATTTTTTTTAATAAAGCTTTTAAAATTGATAGTAAGTGCAGAAGGCAGGATCGAAAATTTTTTTCCCCTCATAATTTAAACCGACCTATGCGTTAAAATAGGAAGGAAAAATAAATTAAGATATAGACAAAGGACAAATAAATGTAAAAAAAATTTTTTTTGTTAAGTATACTGTCACAAGTGGAATGATGTTTAGGTATTTAAGTTTTTTTTCATGGTAAAAAAGCAAAACAAAAAAAATGGCATTTTAGAATTTTTAAACATTTATTGAATGAGAGTACCTACTAAATAGTTACAAGGAAAAAAAAACACCAAGTACATTTAACACCTACTTAAGTATTAAATTTTAAAAAACTTAACTGTGTCCAGAAATTATAGTGTACGATAAACGGAAAACTGAAAAAAAAGCTTGGATCGGATAGATTCGACGAGTGGGGAGAGACAACTGGGATTATGAAAAATTGTAATATTCATTGTGCTATTCCTGTTCAATCCTCCTTTATCAATAATCACTTCCTTTTTTAAAAATTTATATTAGAAAAAAAATTATCTTGAATCTAAAATCATCTAATAAGTTTTATATCATTTCCCTATTTTTGAAAATTCAACTCGCTTGTGGCAATATTAAATTTTTAAATTTAATTTCATCTTAACTTTCCGCACCACAGAAAAACTTTTCCTCATAGGTAGGTCCCGATTAATAATAAATTTTTTCCATCCATACTATCACTATTTACCCGAATGGGCAGCTTTGAGAGCTTTTGAATATCCTTCAAGGACTTAGAGTTTAATAAACTCTTAAACAAACAGTAACCATGGAAAAATCCATAGTACAATGCGATTGGGAGCAAAAATTAGATACCATCTACTTGGAAATAACCCGTAACAAAGGAAAATAAAATCCACTCTTGCATTCTGGAATTGAGCATTTCATTTATGTGGAAATCGCAAGAGGAAATTGGATTCCCATAACAGTTTATAGCATTGTTTTCTGAACATCAATAGGTTACAGGTACCATAAAAAAAGCTATCGATACTATAGCGTTTTCCGATTATAGATGTAAAAATCGATTGCACTCAATGACTTGAATGTTGTCAATATTATTTATGATGTTAAAATCATCGATAATTATAAACGTTAAAAATATCGAACTCTATACGATATTATAAAATATAGGAATTTAATTTGAAGTGTGTAGATGGTAAAATAAAATAAAATTCAATAACTTTATTTTGATTTAAAATGAAATTAAGCTCATTATAATGTTTCCCAAAGGAAAAAGATCTCAGAAAATGTATTGATATAGTACATTCTATCGAGTAGTTTGATAATTCCAGTTTTAGATTCAATTGGTCACTTGAAATATCGCAAATGGAGGGCGTGGCATGGAAAATGAACTATTTATACGCTTCAGAGAAAGCATATCTATATAAGCACTCTTTATAAACATACCTATTTTTTATTCATCTCAGCAAATATTTAAAGCAAAATTAGAAATTAGTGAAAAAAAATCCCTTTTTCTTCAATACTCTAGGAAGATGATTCTTCCTACATAATTTCATTTTAATTTGCGTCGCTTTCTGAAGCACCACGGCAACTATTGGTGACGGTCCTCGTGATTTTGAACCACGATCAAGTGACGTGGAAGGCACCTGAGCTGACACCTCCTCTCCAAACTTCCCCACCAACATGAGGACTTTGAGCCACGACAGATTTTACGGGCATCATCCCCTCTACACAACGGGTCTTTAGTCGTACCAGGACTCGATCCGCACTAGATAACGCTGGTCACGTAATCATGTCCATGACCACTAGGCAACCGTGGTCAATACAAAGTGTGGCAAGGAAACAAAATTTTTTTACAAGAATTATTCCCAGTCTCAGTTATTTGCTTATACGGGGTATTGGGGGGGGGGGGGAAAAAAGGCAGAAATAAGCAAATTTTTCTCTGAAATAAGTAAACCCTTCATAAACACTGGTAAGGTCTTTTTATTGCATTCCAAAATTTTCAGAATAGTTTTACTATTAGCAGCACAAAGAAAACAATCGTATTTCAGAGGGACGTATATATACGTCCAGAGCCCTAAACGCGCTTGTTGAGCGAGACGGATATATACGTCGTGGGGCAGCGAAGGGGTTAAAACATTACATACTCATACAACAACACATGAAATACCCACTGAAGTGGGGTGGGGATTTTACATATCATATGCATGAATATAATTAAGTGGAACGCGCACATTCAAATTAGTTGATATTAATCAAGCATAACAATTAAGATTTAAAAACTAACTGCTAAATAACACGTAATAAACATTTACCTATAATCTTAAGCAACATAAGTGCTTGCTTCTTTTAAACATAACCGGTCAGTCAATGAATGCTATATCAATAAGGAGATAAAATTATTACCAATATGAATGCTAAGTAAATGATTGAATATTTAAGGTAAATGGCAATGGTAACTGTTACTAAATGGGTTATATGCAATTAGCGTCTCAGGAACATAAAGCGGTTACGAGGAAGGAGATCGTAAATTGTACTTCATAACTCTCCGATTACGGCCTATACAACGGATGCTAAATGCTCAGTTATTAAAATGGAAATAAGCTGTCATAACGGTTAGATAATGATAATATTTAGTTGTACTTTCTATCGGAGATTTCTGATTCTAATATATTTAAAATAACTTATTGCATTAATTAAATTATTTGTGGTGAAAGCAGAATAATTAAGGACCGTTAACGGAAATGATATTAATATTTAGATTTTATTTTTGATTTTAAGTATCTAAATTAGCTAATTATAATAAATAAATTACTTTGGACTACCATGATTATATTGCCTTCTAATTTCTTAAATAAATAATTAAACGGGTAGAAATTTAATAGCTACAGAAAACACCATTAGTTAAATAAGAATGAATTGGTTTGCTGCATAGTTTTAATAAAACTGTATGAAAAATTTCCTTATAATTTGAAAAAAGAATTTAAATTCAAATTGAATGTCAGCAATGCATTGAATAATATATTATTCAATATAGACTTATAAGTTATATTTATTAAGTATTCTTTACATTTAACAGGCAGTGGCGTTAAGGGTTTTTTCTTAAGGGTCCCCCAAAGACCAACAAATTGTTAATTTTTACAGTTATGTCTTGGAGCTTTCGTCTAAATTTTTAGAATGTAACCCCCACTTAATAAAGGTCTGTGTGCGATACTATTAAAAAGTATCAAATTGAAATGATTAGAAATGAATGTAAAATATTGAACTATTATTTGATGTATTATTTATTATTTGTTTAAAAAAATATCAAGCCGACATGTCATATTGCGATTTGAAGACAGGAACGTCTTAAGACTTCTTTAGGCCCTTGTCTCGTATGTAGAAGTAGGCCTCACCTGTGATTCTTAAAAGTAGACAGTATATATATAACATACGGTGACAGATACTGGTACCGATGATAATCCGAAAAAAAATAAATGTGCATAATTCACACACCTAACAACAAACCAGTTAGATCAACTGCAGCCTTTCGACTAAAGGCCTTATCACAAGCGCATGTCTCGAAACAACTCGATTCTCTTTAGAACAACCACCATTTCATGCAGCTATGAGGGTGAAGGTTGCCGTAAAAAAAGCGATATTCTCTGAAGTCAAACGCGCCCCATCTTCACATTTAAAAATTACTCACCGATTTTTTTGCTTCGGAAAACGAACATCCAATATTATTTATTTTATTACGCTCATGCTTTTGTTGACGATTCCATTCTGATGCGTTTGACGAAGCCGAGACTGTCATCTTTACCGCCATCTTGTTTATGACTTAGGAAGTCGAAGAACTCCATTGGCTGGAATTTCAAGCAATTCTTTCAGCTCACAGGGAAATAGTTGTTCGAAGCCGTTGCTGTGGCAACTGGGCAAAAATCGGTACAAAGGGTTGCTTTGCTTGAAAGAAAAAATGCTCCAAATACGTATTCGTGTGATAAGCCCTACAATGAGTAATAGTGGTGTATGGTGGTAGGTCAAGGCCTAGACATGGATGATGGTCATCACATAATAATGCGGTCTTGCCACTGTTGCCAGCTGGTATATACTTAGAAATTCCTAGTTTTTGTGAGACTATGTCTCGAAATACACTCATGTCCATAAATTAAGGATAATTCAGAATCACACAGAAATTGAACTCTAAAATAAAAATTTCACCTGTAGAATTATCACACACATCTTGAAGAAGAATATGCAAATTACAGGAAACCACCAGATGGCGCGGATAGTACGTCACAATGACGAGAGTGTAAGAGAGGGTATATAAGGAATGTGGCAAAGAAGTAAAATGGTTCACGAGTGCTTTAAAGCCTTTCAGTGCAATAACCGCATAGTTATGGCACAAAGGAAGCATTTGGATGATTTTTACGTGGTAGAATTATCGGACGACTGGAATGTGGACGTACAGCTGGAGTATCCGAGGAACTTGGAATCGCCCAGAGTGTCATCTCCAGGCTTTGGCAACGATTCCAAGATGATGGTAATGTGAGTAGATGTTACAGCACAGGTCGCCCCCGAGTTACAACGCCGAATGAGGACCGGTATTTGGCAGTTACTGCCAAAAGAAACAGACGGAGTACAGCATCAGACCTGTCTCGTCAGCTCTCTTCAGCTACCGGTACGACAGTTTCAAGGCAGACCGTGTACAGACGCTTAGGGCACATTGGTCTATATGCTCGTAGGCTGTCAGATGTGTTC
>BMAO01028507.1:0-36202 GCA_019973975.1 Trichonephila clavata | reverse complement strand
CATAAAAATTTGTAAAAAAAAGGTTGTGTGAGGATCTATACTATAATATATAATATGTAGGAAAGGAGTGCAAGTTTTCTTTTACTTCTTTTGATTTTTATTGTAAGAGATGGCACCACTAATCGAAACCACGTGAGTTTTAGCTGCGCGATACGATGAGGTCATGTATTTATAAAGGGGGCAGAAAAGAAAACTGAGAGTTGCACCAAAGCTTGAACGAAGGCAGGTCAGAGGAAATCGCTCTCTCCGTTGTTTTGAGAAAGAGTACGTGTTTTCGGAATTAGTATGGTGCTATCTCGAATTATTTAAAACCCCTTGTAAATAGTAAATGTTTTAGTTGTGTTATTAATAAATTAAGTTATTTTAACTCTGCGTGCTTATTTTAACATTAAAATCGAACCTTCCCTAGACGCCGTCCCACAAATTGGGGGTTCGACCGAGAATTTTTTAAACTATTCAAAGTTTTATCTAAGAGCATTTTTTAAAAGTTTTACCTCCTCATCGATTTTTGATTTCCTGAGCGGTACATAGACCTTGCCTTGCATCGAATAGAGACCCGGCGAAGCCTTCAGCTGGATAAGAAATTTTACGAGCGATACGGAAGTCTTACGAGCGATACGGAAATACTTCAGCGAGAACAGTCTACAGGAAAGGGTCCATTGACTTGGTTAGAAACACGGAATCTTGGCGAATTTCCACGTCAGCTACAGTCAACCAAAACTGGAAGCCCAGCGACTCAACGAGATACTGAACGAATTGAACGGGTTACCTTGATCATTGAGGTCAACACTGACGAGAGAACCTTTGGAACTGCATCGAATTGCGAGTTATCAACACGAAACAAGATTTCCTGTGTCATTGAGGTCAACGTAAAGTGTCTTCAGAATTACATTGAATTGTGCTAGTATCCTTTTTTTTTGGTATTGTGTGAGTAATAGGCGAAAATTATATAAATGAATGATTTTGTGTGTATATTTCCTGTTCTGTGAATCTGAAATTGAATTTTGAAGTACTAGGTACTATTATTGGTTTAATTGCAGACATAGATATTTGATGTTCTTTTAGTTTTGGATTAATAACTGAGTACTTTCCGTGTTTTTTCTTAGTAATCTATTTTTGATAAATGAGAGGAACGCGTTGTTTTTTTTAATAAAAAATAAAATTGATATTAACTGTAATACTGTTGTGTTTTGTAAAAGGATTTAAGTTCCGGGAATTCTTTAAAAAGTCCATTTTTGTCTATAATTGTTTATAATTGATAATTGCATCTTATTTAAATTATCTTTTGTTTCTTTTTAAGTGAGTAAACTTTTTGCGTGTCATTTTAATGGTTTTGTCTCATTTAACTTGGGTAAAAATTTAAGTTGTTCTCTGGGTCACCATTCTGAGTATAAAAATGGCATTCTTACTCGCGAAAAGGAAAGAGGATTTGGTGTCACTCGCCGAGGATTTGGATCTTACTATCGAAGCAGGTATCACAAAATTGAAGTTAAAGGAGCTGATCGTAAAAAGCCCAGATTACGTTGAAGACGATGTTAAAAAGATGCTTGATAGCATAGTGGAGGAACGTACAAAAAGAGAAGAGAGAGAAAGGGCTGAGAGAGAGGATATGCGAAAGGATGAGAGAGAAAGACGAGAGTACGAATTAGAGAAGTTGCGAATACAAGCGCAACAGACTGCCGGTATGCCGAATAACACCGAAAACGTTCAAGCATCGAATAAACTGTTTCACGAAACTTTTCATAAGTTTAATATGAAGGAAGATATTGGTTTGAATCTTACCTTATTTGAGCGTCATGCAGAACTAACTTTCTTACCGAAAAAAGATTGGGTTCAAAAACTTATAGGTTTAATACCCGTCGAAATTGCCCATCTGATCGCAAGAGAACCAACTGATAAGTGTAATGATTACGATCATGTAAAGGATTTACTCTTACAAAGATTTAAATTATCTCCGGAAAAATTTCGTCAGTTATTTTTGTTTCACCAAAAGTCCGATGAACGAACATGGCAAGATTTTCAACACGAATTACAGACGTATTTTGATGGATGGACTTTGGGCTTAAAAGTTAACACCTACGACCAATTACGAGAATTAATCATAGCCGATCAAATGAAGAAGAGGGCGCCGTATGATTTTCAGGAACACTTTTTGGACGAATGGTCTACTATTAACTCATCTATTGAGCTAGCGAAAAAATTTGAAGATTATGAGGACGTCCGAAGAACTATAGGGCCAAAGCAGTTAAACTCATTTGCTAAGAGATCGAACAATAACGATAATTGTTCTCAAAGGCAAGAACGTTTTCACCTTGGAAATAATTGGAATGATAGAAAATGCTTTCAATCGACGAGAACTTACGATAAAAGAGTTAAACAGGTAACATGTAGCTACTGCAGGGGACCAGGTCACTATGCCGTAGATTGTACAAAGCGCAACAAGGGTACGAAAATCAATAAATCTTCAAGCTCTCCGGTCCAGATCTGTTCTCGAATTCAGCAAGACAGAATTAAGACCAGGAAAATAACCATCGGAAACAAGACTTTTGAGGCTCTAATCGACACTGGAAGCTCAGTTTCGCTCATTCGTGAAGATGTAAGCAAAGGAATCATCGAGCAATCGAAGCTCTCGAAGGACATTGTCGTGTTATCTGGATTGGGAAAGTACGAAGTCAAAACAAAAGGATCGTTCCAACGAGAAATCGAATTGGATGGAGAGAAATATTCCGTAATATGGCATGTCGTGCCTGCGGTGCATTTGGAGTTCCAGGCAGTGATAGGATCGGACATTTTGGAACAAGCTTTTGTTGGCTTTGATAAAAAAGGTGTTTATTTCCGTAAACACGAAGAGAAGGTGTGGTTTGTGAATACACAGGTTTATGAAGCAAGAACTGAAGACGAAATCGAAGTTAAACATGTTATCAATCCTCGAATAAGAAAGGAACTCTCTGAACTAATCAACAGCTATACACCTAAGAAGACCGAAACGACAAATGTATCCATGAGAATTATCCTGAAGGATGATATACCAGTTTACCAAACAGCACGCCGTTTGTCGTTTCTGGAGAATCAGACCGTCAACAAGCAGATCGACGAATGGTTGGATAAGGGAATCGTGAGACCAAGCTCTTCTGAATATGCAAGTCCAATCGTGTTAGTCAAGAAGAAAGACGGTACCGACAGACTATGCATTGACTATAGGAAACTGAACCGAAAACTAGTCAAGGATCAAGCGCCTTGATCTCAACTGATAGAGGACGTATTGGATAGGCTGCAAGACGCCAAAGTGTATTCCACGTTAGACTTGAAAAATGGGTTTTTTCATGTCGACGTAAACGAGGATTGCAAGCATTTCACCTCCTTTGTTGTACCAGACGGGCAGTTCGAATTTAATAAGGTACCTTTTGGTCTCAGTACAAGCCCAAGCGTATTCCAAAGATATGTGTACAGCATTTTTAGGGAACTCATGCGAAAAGGCATCGTAATAATTTATTTGGACGATTTGATCGTTCCAGCTAAAGATGAGAAAGAAGGTTTGGAAAAACTAAAGAAGGTGTTTGAGGTCGCATCCAGATATGGGTTGGAGATCAAGTTTGAAAAATGTCAGTTTTTAAAACGAAAGGTGGAATTTTTGGGTCACGTTGTCGAAAATGGAACGGTGCGCCCTTCAGTTGCAAAAACGATAGCTGTCAAGAGGTTTCCTGTACCAACGACTGTCAAACAAGTCCAAAGCTTTTTAGGACTCACTGGCTATTTTCGAAAATTTATTCCGTCATACTCTAAAATAGCGAAACCTTTGAGTGATCTAATTAGAAACGACAATCGATTTGTCTTTGAACGACCTCAAATAGAAGCATTTGAAAAGCTCAAGCAATTATTGACTGAAAGTCCAGTATTAAGTATTTTCCAGCAGGGAAAAACAACCGAATTGCACACGGACGCAAGTCAACAAGGCTACGGAGCCGTCTTACTCCAAGAGGCAGAAGATGGAAAATTGCATCCTGTTCAATACATGTCTAAGAAAACTACTCCGGCAGAGGAGAAGTATAGCAGCTATGAACTTGAAGTTCTTGCTGTTGTCAACGCTTTAAAGAAATTTCGTACCTACCTTATGGGAAATCATTTCAAAGTCATAACGGATTGCTCAGCGTTTCAAAGACTATGGACAAAAAGGATTTGGTTACTCGTATAGCGCGATGGGCATTATTGCTGGAAGAGTTTGATTATGAAATTGTGCATCGTTCCGGCCAGAGAATGCAACATGTGGATGCCCTTAGCAGATATCCAGTCGCAATAATTACTAACGATACTCTAACCGCAAGATTAAAAAGGGCACAACAAGAGGATGAATACACTCAGAGTCTAAGGTCACTGATTGAAACAAACAGCAATTCAGACTTTTTCGATAAAAACGAAATACTTTACAAATATGTTGAAGGTCGTGAATTGATAGTTGTACCAAGAGATATGCAAACTGAGATAATTAAGTTAGCACATGAGAAGGGACATTTCTCCATTGCCAAGACTGAAGGAGTTGTGAAACAAGAATTTTTCATTCCCAATTTGAGCAAGCAGGTGCAAAATGTAATTGTTAACTGTGTGCCATGTATTTTGACCAACAAAAAGAGTGGAAAAAAGGATGGATTCCTCAACCCCATTCCTAAAGAGGATGTGCCATTAAGTACTTATCACGTCGATTTTATCGGACCTTTGCCTTCTACTAACAAGAAATATCAGCATATTCTCACAATAGTGGATGCTTTTACAAAATTTACCTGGCTTTATCCCGTTAGATCTACTTCCGCAGAAGATGCTTTGGATAAATTAAAATTGCAACAAAAGACTTTTGGTAATCCCAAGAGAATAATAACAGACAGAGGTTCTGCTTTTACTTCTGGAGCTTTTGGAGATTATTGTACTAATGAAAACATTCAACATTTGCAAATCGCCACCGGAGTACCCAGAGGGAATGGCCAAGTCGAGAGAATACACCGAACTATTATTCCCGTTTTGACCAAGCTGTCAATTGAGGAGTCTACCAAGTGGTTCAAGTTCGTAGACCAACTTCAAAGAATTTTAAATAGTACATTTAATCGCAGTACTAAGTGGTCTCCATTTGAATTATTAATTGGCGTCACCATGAGAAACAAGGAAGACCTGATGATGGACGAAATGATGGAGGAATTTCAAGAACAGAGGAACCAATTACGACAAGACGCAAAGAAAAATATCCAGAAGATACAGGCAGAGAATAAAAGAACCTATGACAGGAAGCGCAGGAAGGCCCCTAACTACCAGATGGGTGACTTGGTGGTCATTCAGAGAACACAATTTGGGACAGGTTTGAAATTAAGGCCTAAGTTTTTGGGACCATATAGAATAGTTAAAGTAAAACCTAGAGATAGATATGATTTAGAGAAAGTGGGTGATCATGAGGGACCTAAGATAACAAATTCATCTGCTGATTTAATGAAATTTTACTCACCATGATGATGTATTTTTATAAAAAGCGTTTTCTATTCTTTTTAAAAGAACATAATGTGTATTAATGTGTTTTGTTTTCTTTGCTATTAATATTTCATTTTTGAGAGTTGTATCCTTATTTTCAAATTTGAATGTCTATATTGGAATTTTTATCTCCGATTAATATTAATTTTGCAGAGGCCGATATTTTATTGTATGGTATGTAAAATCACTGAGGTCAGTGATTCCCAGGATGGCCGAACTTGTAGGAAAGGAGTGCAAGTTTTCTTTTACTTCTTTTGATTTTTATTGTAAGAGATGGCACCACTAATCGAAACCACGTGAGTTTTAGCTGCGCGATACGATGAGGTCATGTATTTATAAAGGGGGCAGAAAAGAAAAACTGAGAGTTGCACCAAAGCTTGAACGAAGGCAGGTCAGAGGAAATCGCTCTCTCCGTTGTTTTGAGAAAGAGTACGTGTTTTCGGAATTAGTATGGTGCTATCTCGAATTATTTAAAACCCCTTGTAAATAGTAAATGTTTTAGTTGTGTTATTAATAAATTAAGTTATTTTAACTCTGCGTGCTTATTTTAACATTAAAATCGAACCTTCCCCTAGACGCCGTCCCATATATATATATATATATATATATATAACCTCTTCTATTTTTCTAAAGCAATTTATTTATTTCAACCAATCTTCACCGAGAGCCAGGCGTGTGATTTATGTAAATAAGATATATTATATAAGTTCAGTTTTCACGAGTTAAGAAGCTAAGTGATAGGAAGTGAGAAGTCAAGTGAATTAAAGATCAAGAAGTCGACACGAAGTTGTTGACAAGTCTATATAGCCTGATACGTGTAGAGATACGCGAAGAAAAGCGGATTGGAAATAGTAAAATTTATTATTACTATAAACTTGGAGTCTTCACCCATTCTTCCAGTCATTAAAAGGGCCTGAAGTCGTCATTAAGGAAACGCCGCTGCAAAATATAAGGTCAGTGACCTAGATTGAGAAATTGAAACTGTTCGCGTGTGGTGTAGTTATAATTGTGCGCGTTTAAGCTTTCCTAGATTCAGTTGAAAAAAATTCTGTATATTCGCAAGTATTGATTCCCCACTTCATTACTCCACTCTCAATTATTTATCTTAAATTGAATTGCGTTGTTTCTAATTTATTTACTGATAAGCAGCAATAAATCTGTTTGAATTGCAATTACGTCTTTTGATCATTTAAGTCCGCCTACACATCCAGCCGGATTTTCAGATAGACAGGAAGGTATTAGTGTAAGGGTGGCTTTAGGTCACCACAGTTGTATGTTGTAGAAACTGTGATTTTAATAATATATTTCAAGTTAATCCCATGTTCACACACACACACACACACACACACAAAGCAAATTTTTTAAATCAAAGTGCATGAATAGAGTCAAAACAGCTACGTCATAAAATTGTAGTTTGGCTGAAAACCAGTTTTTTTATGTCACCTTATATCATTGTTTTAACAGTAACATTTTTACAATAACGCAGACGAATCGAAGTTATTGTCGAAAGCCAGCTTTTTAACGTTTTAACCATTGAAATATTGGAATTTAAATGATTAAAATGGATTCCTCGGATCATTTCCTATCTTCTACTACCTTCGACGCGTATCTGCGTTCAGCAGTTCACGAGAAGATAGCCTCACATAGATACATAGATAGGTACATTCGTTTGCTTACATTCGGATTTAAATAGTGTAGATAATAGGTTCTTATACTCTTTGTTTCTTTTATCCCTTGCCATGTTTTTCGGTTTTGGATAGACCTCTGCCTACCCCCAATATTGAATTTTCACAAATTTATCATTTTAAGTGAACAGCCGGCTTAGGGCTGCTTACTTTAAAAGATTTTAATTTCTAACTGTAGATAAGTATAGGGTTTAAAGTTTAAGAAACACTTGTTAAGTAAATAAAAACTTCATTAATACATAAAATAGCTGAGTAACAAACAAATGTTTTTAATAGGAGTGATGAATCTGGTTCTTCAATAGCACATTTTCTACATTTTGCATCAATTTTGCCAGGTTTAAACTTAATTCCCTTCGTTTAGTAATGTCCAGTCTCTTGTCCATTTTTTATCTTCCTTTTTTTTCGGAAATTGGCAACCTTGCTGAAACTCCCCTCACTGGGAAAAGCACATAAAAACTTTCTCAGTGTACTCCATGATTCGAGATAAATAACAGGCATAACTTTTTAAAACCAAGATTGAGAGCCTCTATCGTAGACCCCTATTAACACTTCATGGACCCCTAATTATTATCTTGCAGACGTGCACCCCTTGCAGATCGTCATAGACCCTTGGGGGTCATGACGGGGTCAATATAAACCACTTAGGAAGTCACTTGTGTAGATTATTAGTAGCTGAATAGTCGATTTTTCTTTTTTCATTTAACTATATCTAGTTTATCAGTAGTAATATGCCCTCTAAGTGATCTTGTATTGTTTTTTTTTATAATTTAATCCGATTTGTGAAATATTTCTTAAAAAAACCCCACTTAATTTTAAGTAAAAAGTCAGATGTCTTGGATATATTCCACACAGAAAATATAATTACGATTTAAAGTTAAAGTTTCGGAATTTCTATTTTTTCTAGTTTTGAAAAGTTTAGTTGTGAAATTCAAGAATAGAAAATTATAAAAATATGATAATAATATTTTTCTTTTCTTAACGAATTCATTTGTAACATTTTCCATTTTTATTCTTTACACATTTTTCATATAAATATACACATTTTATATAAACTCAATTGATGGAGAAGAACTTAAAATTGATTATATGATAAATATTTTACAAGAACATGCATTCTCAGAATGTGTAGCCCGAAAAAATCCTACCCATGGACCTCCTTCCTAATGTAAAACAACACTAATCTAAAGCTATAAACAACTTTGGATTTGAATTGTTTTACACTAAAAAATCGAAATTCTCTGTCATTTGTAATTTTGTAAAATTCATTGGAAGAATTATTTGTAAATTATGGAGGTCTTACAAATTCAATAAAAATTTTAAAGTTAATTTTGTTATAACACATCTTTAACTTTGGAGAAGCCGCGATAACTTAGTGGCTATAGCCACGAACTCGTGGCTAGCTTGTCATGAGTTCAAACTTTAATGCCAATGCAAACCTGCTGTGTGGAGGAGCCCGTTAAATATATCGAGGATCAAAGTTTTCCCGTTGACAAGATGTGGTAGATTGGAGAAGGAAAGCCATCTCAAACAGGAGATGTCCTTGTCTCTTGACCGTGTGGTTCAAAAATGCTAGGTAAGTCTCCAATAGCCGTCTGGTTGCTGTAAGGGTGAAGTTTATAAAACATTTGCTCACCTCTTTTTTTTTTTTGCTGTTGATTTGAGCATACCTTAAGGAAAATAACAAATTTTTATTTTTTTCTAAAGTGTTTTGTATTTTTTTAAAAAACAGAAAATAAAATTATTTATGAATAATAAAAAGAAAGTGATTAATTTCAGAGAAAAACAGCATGTGTAGATGTTACTTCCAAAGTTTTCTAACCCTTCGATGGATTCGTTTACCATTGACTTAACTCAATACCAGCATATCCCAAGGGAAATTAAAGAAAGAACGTTGTGTAAGAGCACTATTTCTCTGAAGAACTCTTTTTTTTTCTGTAGAAAGATCATAAAGAACATTAATACATGACCTACTCGGCTCTTTCAAGAACAGTTGAATTTCTTTTCAACCTTTTTTAATGTAGAGCGTCCAAAGTTTTTTTCTTTCTGTTTTGCATAGAAAACAATTAGCGGACGAGATGAAAGGGAAGGCCCGACTTCGCAAAGAACTTTCTACTGATGCCCGAAGGCTTGAAAAAACGCGCTCTAAACCGCGCATGTGTCCAGTTCCACTCTCAGTTACTCTCGTTATCGGCGCATGCGCGGAATGACGAAAAAGCGGGATTGTTTCGATTCTTCTTCAGTTTGGTTTTCAGTCACTACTGAATGCGTGGGAAGACAAGAGAGAACGAAAACTGTTTCTTGGAATTATTGTTTTGGTTGGTGTTTATATGTGTGAAAAAATATTATAAACATTGATTTCTTGTGGTCAAAAGGATTCGAGGATTGTGTTCTTAGACTAAACTAACAAAACGTTTCTTAATAGTGTGGATTTTCATTTAATCAATCAGCAATATGGATTAATATTACTTTGACAAAGGTATGTTTGATATTTTATATTTTTGTAATTTTTTATATTTTTTAATCATTTTAGTGAACAGGTATTGTTGATAAATCATATATATAGTACAATAAAATTAAATAAAATAATAAGAAATAACAATGTACTTCTTACGAGGCTAAGAAAGAATGAAATTGTATTTATGCATCATTAATTATCAATACCTGTTTACTTAATTCGAATTCATTTTTATTTCAAATATCCATTTTAAAAAAATTACAGTATTTTTCTTTTTTTATTTATAACTTTTTTTAAATAAATATAAGAAACATCTTTCAAGATAATGTTTTATTTTTCTTAGGTGGAGTGGAATGTACTAAAATAAAATATTAATGTGTATTCGATTGTTTTCCTTGATACAGCATTTCTTAATTGCAAATGTGATTGATAATTTTATTTTAAAAATGAGAAAGATTTCAATAAAGAACAAAAATACGACATACACAATATTGCATATTCAACATTATTAATTTGTAGTGTATTAACAGATATTTTGGGGGTTTTTTTACCTGTAAAACTGATATGAGAGTGATGTTTCTTTATCTATAATGTGCTTCATTCGATTAAATTTTAATCTTCACTTCTCAACGTTAATATATATAATTCTTTAATTTTTGATGATACTCAATTTATCATTTCACAAATTAATTGTAACTATAAGAGTCAATTCATCTAACCCTAAGGAATGTCATTTTCTTTGAAGAAAAAACTAACAGAAGATGTACATGAAAATTTCTATTTCAAAAGATGTGCGCGTATGAAATAAAAAAAAAAGTTATTGTGTGTTACTAGCATGACCTTATTACTAAGTCAAACTATTACTTTAAGTCAAATGTATGCCTTGATTTCTTATCAAAGAAAATTAGTTGTGATAATTTAATATTTTGTTGTCAGTTAGTTTTAAATTATTTTATATATGTATCTAAAATACAAAACAGGAATATACATTTAAAAATTTTGGAAGAAAAATTTTCTTAAAGGTTTAAAGAATCACAACGTGCAAAATACTAAAATGAATAAATTTTTATTAATTTTCGTGAAATTCAGAATAAATATTCCTTATTATGCATTCATACCGCAGGCTAAGTGTTTTTCAAAATTATTCTTTACATTTCAAAATAATTTATTCACCTTTTTCTTATGAACATTTTAGCTACTCTTTATGGTTTTAAATTGAAAATAATTTTTTACGAAGATTTATGTTTATTTTTAAATACCAAATAAAACAATTCTACAGGTTGTAAGATTTGAATTAAAACATGTGCAATTTTATAAGAGGGTAATTTTTTAGTACAGTATTTTTTTCTGAACAATGCTAAAAATATCTTAATTAAGAATTTTTTAATAAATTTTTACAATAATCAAAAAATTATATGAGTGACCTGACAATAGTCCGATTTGTACAATTTTGTCTGCTAATAAAAGTTGTTTGGTTACGGTATTTCTTTAATAAAATTTTTAAAACATTTGACCTCTTTGTAAGTATTGTGTCCTCATAAAAGCTGAGCATCCCCAAAAGAAATTAAAGAAACTCTCTATACAGAATTTCTACTTCTTTTAAATATCGTTCTAGATTATTTTTCTAGTAAAAAGTTTTTTTAATATTCTTAAAAGTAAAAATGCAATTGTTTTTTAAGTAAAAGAGTATGTAATTTCTCTTTGCCAATTTTAATCTATTTATTTGTAATAAAAATAAGTTTTGCTTTTATACATACTGAGGAGTAACATTTACGTAGACAAAATATATTTTAATATAAGATACATTTAATGCCCTTAATCAATTATTTCAACTTTAAAATGGACCTTTATCCTTTTAATTGGGAAAAACTCAATAAGAAAATTCTTATCCTGCTAAGAATATCCTACTAAAATCGCTTCATTTGAATTTTAATTGAATCACAGTGTTCTAAATTCCAAATTTCTATCTCCCTAATTAACTATTTTAATATTGAATGTATTCACTCTATAAAAAAAATACAAATGGATATAGGTGTTAAGATGTTTATTTTCTGATTATCGTTCGATTTTATATCTATCTAAACTTCCTAATGAAAAGAATGAAATCAATAACAATAAACAAAATGTTATGAATACCAATTTCCTAACTTTCGATGCTCATCGAAAACATCAAAATTAATCATCCTTCCAAAAAATTTTCTTTTTAACGAAGACAATCAATAATGGTTTATTTGGACACAATGATAGCATTTTGAATGATTTTTCTTATTTCCTATGCTTACTAGCAAGCATAAGTTTTTAAGCTTGACTGAGCTTCCGTACGTGAGAGTGGGAGGGCGAATATAAATCCTTCTGTTTCTGTCTAAGCTCTTCTTTCCACACTCTAACGATCATGTCTCAGTTGGGATTTGTTGAACTTGTTCGTGCACGCTTCAACTACTAAAGTGTGGTTCCGCCCGATCTTTCGCAACATCCCCCTCCCCTTTTTATTTACCTATCACTTACTTCTCACAACAAAGGAAAGAACACATAAGAAATTCAGAGTATATTCCATAAAAGAAATAAATAAATAAAATACCAAAAAAAAAGTATCTTTAATTGATTAATTCTTCTGAGAAAGAACATTAGGAAAAAAAACTTGTTTTCGGTGTTTCATGCTGATTATGTATTGCTGTCATCATGCTCAGGAAAATAGCATTATTATTTTTAAAGCTTGAAGGACCCACCCAATAAGATAGTGATTAGTGATGCTGACTGCTGTGCCGAAGGGCTCGAGTTCGAATCTCGGAGAAGGCATGGATGTTTGTAAATGTATAGTACGTCGGCGGTATGGGGATACTCTAAATGTTCGGTAAGCCAAGACTCCTCTCCAGAGAGTGGTAAGCAAAAGGAAAAGGGAACTATCGAAGCGTTCCCCTTAAAATTAGAGTGAAATAGTACTATAACCCGCTTAGGGCTCAGAGCTGCGGCCAAACAACAGACGTAATTTCGATCTATCGATCGAATAGTGGCTTACGAAGTAACTGCAATAATATGGAAGGATTGGACATATTTTTAACATCTGAAGTGCTTTCCTATTAAGGTATCCGACTCCCTTAAAATTGTGAATTTTGCTAAGAATTGACAATATTTTTATAATTTTGATTTATAGAGACCATCTTATTGGCTTTATAAAAATACCAACTATATTACTTTCCATTCACTAGAACAAAAACTACACACGTTTTAGCAAAAGCAGGTGCCATTACTTTAAGCAAGATATATATGTCATACTTTAAAATGCGTTTTGCTCGAAATGTGTTTGTTTTTTTTAAGTGTCCAAACTGGACCAGCGATTATTGAAAAAGTTTTCAAAATAATTAACTGAAACTTCTTGTGCATGTCTTGTATAACAGTAGAAATGTTTTAACCTTCAGATTTATTAATCACTGTTTTATTACAAAATTTACAGTTCCTTTTGTGAATATAATCACTGCTTTTTTTAACCAATTTATAATAACTAAGATAATGTGTTCTAGTTTTGGAAAAATTGAAATATGTCTTATTCTGAAGGTCATTTCAAAAAAGAACAACATAGCAACGCAATCGAATTGAAAATTTTAAAATTTGTTCATTAACTTTTGGTACAAAATGGGTCCCGTTTATGTTATTTTTTGTAAATTTTAGCCATTTTTTTCTATTTTAGTAATTAAAATTTCTTTTTCTCTTCTTAATTTTAGCAAATTTTTCTTAAAATGTTCTAAACAAATCTAAGAACAACAAAAAATTCCCATATCTCTTTAAAAAAAAAAATTTACCGCAAGTAGTCGAATACCTTAAAGAATATGGAAATTAAATTTTTAAAACTTAAAAAAAACAGCAATTGAAGAAAATGTTCATGCAATTTAACTTGCAAGCTCACACACATTCCTGCCTTTCTTTTTCTTTTTTTTATCAAAATATATTTTCTTGTTCTTTTTGTATGAATATGATATTAAATGGTCAAAAGTATAACTTTTAACCAAAACATCAGAAATCATTCTTATTAATAACTTCTAATGTTTTTTGTATCATTTAAGGGAGAATTAATGATATCGATAAACAGATTGTATCCATCGTAATCATCAAAATACCAATACCAATCTTCAAAGTTTTCTACTAAAGATTATATTGGATCTATTGACTTTTAATTAAAAATTTTAATAAAAATGTATGCGAACATTAACATAATCTGGGCTTTGAAATATCGGGTTGATCTTTCAACGTGGCTTTAATACCACAGAATTTCTGAAATTGAAAAATTCCAAGAAACAAGTAATATAAAAAAAAATTTAATTCAATTCCTACTTTGAATGGATAAATAAAAAGTATTTTATAAACGATTGAAAATTTGAACAAGATATATATATATATATATATATATGGAGAGAGTGAGCTAATATTAGGAATTTAGAAAGTATATAAACTATTAATATACTGAATGAAGTTAAATGTACTTAATCAGTCATGTCACTATCATTTACAAAATATTTTTTTCAAAATTTTTAAAGAAAACCCTTTTGTAAGATTGTCGCATCATGAAAACATATCGTGGTTTTGTTATAAAACCCCGTATCTCAATTATTAAAAGGAAATATTGCTCAATGTGTTAATAAACCAGAAACGCTTTCATTAAAAATATTTATTAATGATTGAAAAATTAATTTTAAAAGCTTATTGAGCTTTTTCATTAAAAAAATTACGAAATCCGAAACAGAAATTAAATAAAAGCAATTACAAAGCCATATTAAATTGCTTTCCTGTTCTTCACGATTCAAATCACGAGCAAAATTTAATTATTTCCGTCTCCACTAATGAAATGTCAGTTAGAAATCAGCAGAATTCAAATCCATTGTAGTTTCTTCTCGCGTATCAGACAGCCTACCTATTATTTCACTATACGGGTATATTTGTGAATTGGATCAACACCTAATTATTTCATCAGAAATGAGTTAGTTGAACACTGCAAAATGAAGCATTTAAATACAATGACTCCAGAGGTTGCTGTTCCCTATCTCGGTAGCTCCATCCGTTTCTAAGTCAAAGGTAAAAGTTAGTGATGCGTTCTCCTAATCCGGCTGATAAAAACAAAGTGTTTATTTTTAACATGTTTATAATCATGAAATATAAATTCACAAATATATAAAAAGGTTGTTTTAATAATATTTATAATGATAATTATTTCAAAGAAAATAATATTAACAAAGGTTTAGGAGACTATTATTTCAAATGTTGATGGAATATTATACTGAAAGGCTTTAAACATTGAAAATTCTATCATCTTATACTTGAGGGGACTGATTATGTTAGGAAAGGTGATGTTACAGAATCGTATACCGTAAAATCCGGAGTATAACGCCCACTTTCAACGCACAAAATCAGATCTAAATTAAGGGGTGCGCGTTATGCGCCGGGTATAAAAATGATAGCTTAAAAAATAAAAAGTAAAAAGAAGAAGAGAGTATAAAAAGATTGGACTTCTATATATAGATCGGAATACTGTTTTATTAAAAGAAATGAGATACCAGATGAATTTAAAGGGATGTAGCTTTAGAAGTATACTATATTTTCAAAAGCCCGTGATAATACCTCTAATAAATGACTTCAAACTATAAGAGCATTGTAAAAATAGATGTAAGATTCTTTCGCAAAAAAGGGGGTGTGCGTTATATGGCGAATATACCTAAAAATTATATAAAAAATGTAACTTGAAAGTATAGGTGCGCAGTATACGCCGGATTTTACGGTAAATGAATTATTTTTCTACATTTAGTGTCAGTTGAATTAGAATATACATATAAATTTGCTTTTAGAATATTGTGACAAGAAACAGTTATTAAACTGCAAATTTTTGGCAAAAAAAAAACACACACACAAAAAAAAAATTGAAGAAAAAACGACATTTCTTTAAAACATTCTCTTTTGATGAAAATTGCTTCTATAGTAATAATACTTTGCTTACTAAGATTTCCTTACAGGCCATGAACTAAAATTTTTGAGATATATAATTTAGGAATAGATGTATTCCTATTTTAATATATCAGAGTAGAGATATTTTAACAAAACAAAAACACCGGTTATTATTTCAACAGATCGTAACTCTGAAAATCATGTGAATTTTTCAAAACTTAGTTCAGTCTTTGTAAGGAAGTCTTAGCTATATATATATAAGCAAGATATTTTTAATTATAGAAGCATTTTTTTTCGTAAAAGGTGACTGTTTTCAAAATCTATCATTCTATCTTTTTTTTGCCAAAAATTGCATTTAAAGGGGTTTTTTTTTAATAATATTCTTCAAAGAACTATATATGAGTTCCAATTCAACTGTCACTAAATATCACTTTTTTTTTTCTTTCATTTTTACACTTTTTCAAAATCATTGTTCCAAATGTAGTCAGTCACTTTGTGCAAAAAAGAAAAAAAAAATCGTTCGCAGAAAGAAAATTATAGCTTTTGCACATACACTTATTTTAATTAGTAGTATAATAGCATATTAACTGCTATAGATACATTAACTTATTAGGTGTATAATTCTTATATGTAAATTAAACCTTTATTTTTTAACTTTGTGTAAAAGAAATTCTTGTTGTATACAATGTTAATAAAGCTCTAAATAAGAAATAATACATTTCCAAAACTTTTTAAACTCAGTATATAATAATAATGTTACAAATGCAGTTTGTAAATACTTTTTCGTTTAAAAATATGCAATGAAATAGCAGGCACAAAACGAAGTTAAATTCTTAATGTAACCGTAGTCTGGATAGGATGGACAGGCAAAAGAAAAAAAATGAAGATTACATTTTTTGTATATATATATAAGATTGGTAAGATGAAACATGTCATAATAGCACGTGTTCGATTTTATTTTTCCATTGAATGCATACCTTACCAGAACTTCTTTAAAATTCCAGCTGCAGGCCGGTTCCAGAGTAGGAATGACATTATCGTATTAAACGTTTCATTCCTTTGGAAGGTATTTGACCGATCAGTTACCCTGCAAAAAACATTTCAAGAAATTACTTTACATGTTACCATTTTTTGCGCACTTGGGGAATAAATTAAAAAAAGATTGCTTTCCCTTGACATTTTTCATGTCTTCAATAAGGCGATTACAGACCTGGAAGGAAAATTTCGAGATGATTTGAAGCAAGACTAACAATATATACTTGGTGTTTACACGATTTTTTTTTTTTACATTGGTATTCAGCATACACCCTGACTTGCACTTAGAATATCCCTCCTAACCGTTAGGTTACTCCACTTAAGTTCTTATAAAGTCACGAAACAAATTGAGAAAAGCGTGGATTTATCTGTTTATAATTCAGATATTTGTCATATTACACATTTTTTTTAAGATCAACAACTTAAAATGTTATTTTAGTGTTAACATTCCTGTACTAAGGCAATGGAAAAAATAAAGTTTACATATATTTTAAGAAAACGTTTTCACCCATCCTTTCAGAGTTAACGGTTAAAATGCAATGCGTTTTTGAACAGCTTAATAATAGCATTTAGGGGCATTTATTTAGAATTCAAAGTATAAAATGATTTGCAGACTTTAGAAATCCTTTTTTGGTAAACATGTGATATTGATAATAGAGCATTTCGCCTTAAAATATATGTAACATATGTCACATATTTCCGGGTATCAGCCGAGAATGTTTGGAACTTTCTTAAAGTTCATGTGTGTGTGCTAAAGAGTCAGTTTATTAACGGATTAACGGGTCCACTAATCTCGGGAAAAAACGTAAACCTAAGAAAAAACTTTTATTCAATATTTCCAAGCCATATAAAAGCACAATTTAAATTTTTTTAACATCCCCCCCCCCCAGTTGAATGGAATTTTTATTCTAAAGGGAAAAGGCAAGTCACGTAAGACCTTCAAATTTAGTGAATTTCTTAGCCAACTAAAAAGTAAGACATTTTGCTGTAAGCATTCATAATTTTCAAGTTTGTTTTCAAAATATAAAACTTTCAGCTTTAAAAACGAAAAAAAAACACACAAAAAACAACTTAATCCTTAAATTTAGGAAGCGGTGTAAATCCACGCCGTATGTTTTAAGTCTCATATCTGTTTATGTAGCAACTTTTCTTTGCACAGAGTTGTTGTTTTTTATTTTAATTTTACCAAAACCATTTAATCATTTCTGAACGCAACTCTATATGAAATACATTACAGTTTGTTTCTTCATCTGAGACAATTTTATTGTTGGCATGCTACCTGAGTATAATTTCATTTTGGCGGGTGTTACAATTTACGATTATTTACGTAAAAAGTAATAAAAACATGCTGGAAAAATTGTTTTTGGACAGAAAATAATATTTATATTTTTGTATATGCTGATAAATTTAGACAAGAAGAAAGTAGCTTTTTTGTGATGTATAAATACAGTAGAGCTTGTTTTTGTGCGGTCCTTTTTAATGCGATTTGCTTTGTGCGGTTTTATTTTTGAGCGATTCTTTCTGTGCGATCTTTTTTTATGCGGTATATGAATTTCACGGCTTTGGCACCACTATAATGTTTTCTATCAATGTACCATTGGGGTAACCGAGAATGTTAGGACCCCCCCCCCCCTGCAAAAAGTCAGGTTTTGCCTCTAATATCTTATAAATTGGGTAAATACGTACTTGGCATTTGTTAAGCCATGGGCCGTCTAGAGTCCCCCACCCCACCTGAGAGGTGGAAGTTGAGGTGTTACGTTACGCCACTGCAATGTACATATATACAAAAGCCCGGTCTTGATTGAAGACGAAACTTTCAATGACAGTGACAGCATTAATAATTTGATCGATTATGAAGACGCACAGAAAGAACTGGGATATATATATATATATATATATAATATATATATATATATATATTTGAAAGCAGATAAAATATATGCAGTAAAACAGCTTAAAAACAAATTTTGAAAAGCACTTTCTTAAAATAGATATCAATTCTGAAAGGAGTATGAAATTTCGAAAAAAGCTTCGATCACGCATGTTTGGTTTTCGTGACATTTACAAGCAACTGAGCAACCGACCTTCGTCCTAAAAAACTGATCTCTTACTTTACGGCTTCAAAAAATAAATCAATTGAAATTGTATCTTCAAGTGACGAAAACGATTTTGAACTTATTCATCACAGAAAGATAGCGTTTTGGATTATGATGAGTAGCAGTGAATTATGTATGGGTATTTTGAAAACTTCTCCATGCATATACTATGAGAAATGAAATGTGTGTTTTTTAAAAAATTTTCCATGTGTAATTTAATTATTTATTTTGTTATGGAAGTACTTTTTCATAAACTTCGTAAATAATTGGTGTATTTTCTTTTTTTTATGTGTTTCCTCCACAGCATAAAAAAAAAATTATGTAGTATGTCTTTGAAGTTGTTTGTTAAATGTAAGAATTTATGAAATTTTTGAATATTTTTGTTTGGTTTTTTTTCGGCCCCTATTTACCGTACAAAAACAGGTTTTGTTGTACATCAGTAAGCAGGGGAGGGGGGGGGACTGAGTTTTTTCTTTTTCTTTTTGTATTTTCCCATTAATTACCACCCATTTTCCTATTGATTTCAAATTGTATTTTTTTAAAGAAAAGAATTCATATATTTATAAGGATTAAGCTATTTAATACGAAATCAAATGCTCTATATTCAATTCGAATTAAATCCCAGTTATACATTAAATCCAACCAATATTAACTACAAACATCCTATTTTGAATTTAGCTGAAAAACTCGTATTATTACGATAGTTGCTTATGATTATTAATTCCAGCAGCGCTTGAAAAAAGGAAGCGTATGGTCAGCTAAGAAACCAGTAAAGAATGAGTGCGTTCACCCTCGCCTTCATAATCGGTGAGATCTAATCATTTGTTTAAGATAATCATCTTTTCTTGGCCCATCTTCGAAATGGGAAAGAACTCAGTGGTTATGTTGTGTCAAATAATAGGGTGGAGAATAAGAAACCCGTTACCATGCGCTTTCACCTTTCATTCATATCTTACGTGGAAAAAAAACCTGCACTGTCTTATACAATGATAACAACCTTTACTCCGTTAGATACTATTTTTATCCCCCTGACATTTTAATGGTAGATGCCTTATTGATGTTTACACGGTCAGCGAATGTTTGGCTAAATTGTTTTGTTTTGCTTTCGTAAAGAGTCGGAATTTGTGAAATAATACCAGCATGAGAGAGATTCAATTAAATTTCTTTCGTTATGCTTTAGATTTATTTGGATTGAAATAAATACGAAAGTAGCTTCATACTTATTTATTTATTTTGTAAATTCTATATTATATGATTTCATATGCATTTCAATTATTAAATGAAATATAAATAAAATATTTTAAGTCGCATAATAGAAAAAAAATTATATTTAACAATTATAATCTTGAATACATAACATAATTCTGTTGAGCTTTTTTATGACATGCAACTACAACTAAATTAGAGGTTTAAAGCATTAATTCTTATTTTGTTCTTATTCTTCTATAAGATGAAAATGACCGTGGTAGCTTAGTCATCATTATCGTGAACTAGTGGTCAGTATTGTAAAGTCCCGGGTTTGAATACAAGTGCCGCTGTAGACCCACCATGTTGAGGGGGCACTGTCGAGTTTTCTCCTGTCGGCCTGGTGTGGAAATTTGGAGAAGGGGAAGTGTGTGTGCATTTATACATCTAAATCTAAACATCGATATCTATCTACGAGGGTTGATCAGAAAAATGGTTATAGATCGAGTAAAAAATATTTATTAACAGACAGGAAATACAAAAAGGAAAGAGGTATGCGTGCCTATCACAATTAGACATAATCATCAAGTGTATATTGGCCTTTATCAGAAAGCAGAACCAACTTGTTTAACCCATCTTAGTAGAAATCAAGTCCTTGTTCATTGAGCCAGGTCTCGGTGAATGTTTTCACAGCACTGTCTTGGAATATCACAGCATATAGCTCAGTACCATCTCTGACCAGATTTCACTCAGACCCATCGATCATTTTGAATCATTTCTTCAATTCATACCGTGTTGATTTCTGTCGTTGAAGAGCTTGGCTGGCTGCTCCCTGCCATATTGCGGTTCCTGTCAGCTTGATTGGAAAGAATAATACCATTTCGCTACATGTTGTCTATTTTCATTGCATCTTCCCCATAAACTTCCACGATTTGATTTCTTTGCCCATAAAAATCAAATAACAGCTCACCCTTCCAAATGAGACCAATTTTCTATGATCTTGCCATTTCAATCGTTCTGAACCGTCTGGAAACTCACTACCTACACTCAAACCAGCTGTATGATAAGTATTTGTTTCTAATCTGGGGAAATAAAATTTCTCCACAATATGTTGCGGCTTGTAATCTTTTTTTCTGATCATCCCTCATTTATATATATATCGGGTGAATCTAAAGTTCGTTTAAACTTTGAAAGTTCATAAAAAAAGAAGAAGAAATAATGATAAAGAAGAGCAGTTTGCAAAAAAAAAGGCTCTCAATGTAGTCAGCATTTTTTAGTAGCAAAAATATTTTAATAGTGCCCGTATTAAATCAAAAAAGTGTGTTATGTGTAATAAGCTTCATATAGAATGGTGCACCTTCTTACTATGTCAATTCATTAAAACGATTCCTACTGATTACCTTTAGTGAAGACAGAATGTTTGGTCGAGGTTGAAAGATCACAGGACCACCTTAGTTGTGTCGGGCGATGTTCTGGAGATATGTTGAACAGATGTTTTTGGAAGAAGAAATTAAAGGGGCAAACTTTTTTGTCCTGTGCATTGTCTTTCAAATTGTCAGAGCTCTACACCAATGATATTTTTAATTTAAAATGTGTGTTTGCCAATAAAGAATTAGATTTTCTTGTGATCACTTTCTTGCAAATCGCACTTTTCTTCTTTTTTTTTATGTTTTTTTTTTTAAGTTTAAACGAAATTTTGTGCACCCTGTATGTGTATACTTTGTATATGGATGTATACACCTACAGTGAGTGGGTGAGTGAATATTAACATCGCTACCAAGGGCTTTTGGTTACGGACCTCATAATTTTGAACCATGGTCAAGCGACGAGGACGACATGATCCGATACTTGATCACTAGGTTACCGCTGCCCCGTATACACATATAAGTATATATATGTTTCAATTAGAAATATGTGAAAGAAACAAAGAAAAATCTCTCAAGGTACAACTTTTTGATTCTGCCAAAGTCCTCTACTAATTTCTAACTTATTTAATAATTTAAGTTTTAGAATTACAGTAAATGTAGATAATTTTTAAATTCACATGATTAAAAAACTCATATCTTTTACCATTTTATTAAACCTATATTTTAAAAGTATCATCAGTATGATACGTTAGGCAGCAAAACTCATACATTCAAACGATACTCGATACAAAAGCCTCCTCTCTTTCGAATAAATGGGCTTAAGCTATAATTTTTGCAACCTTTGAATAAGCTCAACCCTTTTTGGTCTAGTGTTTTAGACTTAAAGCGTTTATTACAAGTAAGGAACAACGTTCTCAAGTACACTTCCACACCGGTGTTTTCGGTCGGTGACAACAATAGATTCGGTTCGATGAACAAAACTAAACATTTGCATTTGGAGTAATACTTTAAACACTTGTCCCAGAAACGCCCATTGAAACCGCTCATTAAAGAACAAAGTCACGTGAATTCCTTTGTCTACCTTCACTTCCCGTACAATGCCGGCGTTTCTTTTCTATAGACAGAGACCACCACTTTTTTAGAATGAACCAAATGCAATGATGCAGTATTATTAGTCTGTCTAATGCCAATTCTGTGATCATAGTCCTTTATTTCCGAATTTTGTTGAAAGACGTAGATATTCAGGTTAACGATATTTCATTGTGAGTCTTATCAAAAGATTCATTTATTTTTTTGTTTCTCACAAGCAAGCGAATATTGAATAATGATAGATTATTTTGGATTAGAGTTCTATATGAATAAATTCTTTGCTTCAGGTGTATTGTAAGTGATAAGAAAGTTTTCTACTCTGAAACCCAAGAATAGAGGTAATGGTAATTTAGATAGTTTGATATATCTTGTGTTAGAATGAAGTAATTTCGAAAGATGTCCTACTTTTTAAAACCTTATGTGAAATTTCAAAATTTTAATTTTACTTTCGATGTTTACGTAAATTTAATTAGGAGTGCAGAGAATACGATTTAGTTTAAAAGAATATATACATACCGTAAAATCCGGCTATTAACGCGCACTTTGAACTCAAAATATTAGATTGAAATTTACAAGTACACGTTATATGCCGGGTATAAAAATGATAGCTTTAAAAATAAATAATTTATAAATAAAAAAAAATTTAATGTACCGTGTTTTTTTTCACATTTTCATGCATTGTCATCTACTTCTGAGCTATTGTCCAAATTTCAAGTCTCTTTCTCATCGGGAAGTAAGTTTAAAATCAATTACAAAATTCCACCCGGACAGACGTACAATAAAGCGAGCTAATAAAAACATGGTAAAAAAAGGACAAATCATAAGAAAATTTAACTTCAATATAGGTTGCAATATTGTTTATTTAAAAGAAATAGAATATCTAGTGATTTTACAGGATTTTAGTTCTAGAAATATACTTTTTTTTCCAAAATCCTGGGATAATGCCTCAATAAATGACTTCAAAAGATATGAGCATTGCACACATAATTTCAAGTTCCTTCGTAAAATACGGAAGGGGGGGGGGCGTTATACGGCGAATATGCCTAAAAATTAAAAAATGTAGCTTGAAAGTTTAGATACGCGTTATACGCCGGACCTTATGGTATATAATTTTGAAATTCATAATTTATGTGTAAATGCACATTTGACCTTATATTTAAACACTTTTATAATTAAACTAAGTTTCGCTTTTTTTGGAATCTTGAACCTTCTTAATAGTAATGATTATTTTTAAATACATTTGTGACGGATCTATACGTGGCTCTACTAACCCCTTGGGAATTTTTCTGGGGAAACAATATTATCAACCAACTTTCACCGAGTGAGGAAAGCGTGATAATGCAAAATGAGTATATTATATAAATTCTGTATTCGCGAATTTTAAGAGTTAGTTGGTGAGTTAGTTAGTTGGTTAGTTGGAGAGTGAAGGATCGTGAAATGATTAAGCGCATTTGGAGTTTATCAATTGAAGATCACCGAGAGTGGATCAATCGACGATGATTAAATCCGGATAAGGATCACCTTCAAGGATTCAAGTGTAGGACTTGACTTCATAAGAGTACAGGTATCGTGATCCTTATTTAAATAGAAGTTTAGCTTATTAGTGCGCGACGTAGTTTATAATGGGCATGTTTAAGTGATCGTGGAATCAGTTAAGGGTCCGTATTATTATCCCCAGGGTATTGAGTCTCACCTCCGCGCTCTTCTATCTGATCTGTAGTCTTAATTAGATTATTATTGTGTCTGCTTGATATTTTGGTGACAGTGAAATAATTAGAGTGAATCACGTCTACTGATTATTCAGTTTCTCCCACACATCTAGCCGGATTTGAGGGTAGACAAGGTTTTTTAGAGGGAAGCAGGAACCGACCGGCATTATACATTGCTTACCATTAATCTTGTTATTTATTTTCATTATGTTTTTTTATATCCTTTTCAAATTAAGTGTATATCCAAACTTTTAAATCCCCATTTACGTATCTTTCGTTTTTCAAACTTTTACGTGAAAGGAAAAGCTTGGGAGAAGAAAATATTTCCATATTAAACTAATAACTTTTTGACATATGGTAATATATGAGAGGCGTCATTTATTAAATGTGCTGTTGTAGACTTTGACTACAACTGTTTTCGGTGAATTCCATGAATCTTGCTTCGATTATAGTTTGTTTCGAATGCTTAAGGTTTTCTCATTCGTACCTCAGTAACAAAATCGCACCACCAAAATAAAAAAGTAGTATAAAGATCATTAAAAAATTGTTCAGCATATTTTTTTTATAAAAAATTTAATTATTGTTCACTAACGATGCATGTCGACCTGATTAAATATTACATACTAATGTAAATTTCAAAATAAAATGTTCTGTTTCTAAGTTTACACATCACCAAATTAAACAGTATTTTTTGGACTCACCAAATTCCCTTTTATTTGCATGACAAGTGTTAATAATTAATGTTTAGAAGTAGAATTGATTCTTATTTTCATTTAAATTTTAATTATAATTTAACTATACAAAATTGATTTCTCTTAAGAATTAAGACGATTATTCAAAGAAATTTCGTTCGTTAAATCAATAAATAGTATGCTAAGATTTTAAAAATTATTTGTATTTTTGCTGAACATGAATTTAAACCTCGAGAAAACTAGAACTAATCTATAACATATTTTAAGACCTTATTTTCAGATTTTGAGAAACTTTTTTATTACTGAACATAACTTGCAGTCAGTGTTAGTCATTCTTAATCTAAAAAACCACCTAAAAATACTGTTAACGTTTTCCTTTAATTTAATTTCAAATACTACATTTCTTTAATAAATTTACTACTTCCCTGATTATTCAGTTATCTTGCGTTTATATGTACTACGATTAATTATTATCTCAACCTATCGTGAAATTCGTCAGTACAATTTGTCTTATCCCGTTTTTACATGGCTTGATGTTTATGATGAAAGAAAGTCAACCAGCTGCTTGTTTTACACCAAGAAAAAAGGGAGAAGTATTATAAGAATTTTTCCCATTTATTAGATTTGGCTTTGTGGAATTCCTACATTTTGTACTGCAAATTAGGAATTTCACATTCACCGAAGCAATTAAGAATTGAAAAACTAATTGCAGAAAATCAATGTGACAACTTTCTGCCCCATTAGGAAAAACCAAAACTAATATTTACCACTCAAGCTAAAACCTCTAAGCATTTCATGGATGATATTCCTGTTAGTGAAAAAAAATCAAATCCAATGAGATTCTGCTTTCGTATAAAAGACACTCCTGAGATATAAGCCAATAATAAAAGAAACCAGATATTAGTTTTTACTGAAAATCAAATATCACTATCTGTTGTTCCTTGTTTCAAAAAGTCATGCAAAGACGAGCACTTAATTTTTTTCATTTGCCTGAGATAACTTGGGATAGTAAAAACTGATGATAAAACTAAATGTAAAAATTATAAAAGATGTGTATATTATTTATTTCAGTTCTTTATATTTTATAATAGAATTAAAAAATATGAATTTTAAAAAATTTCAAAAAAATATGTAAGGGAACAATTAACGAAAAAACATGTAGCATTCTATTTCTTGATTTTTAGCTGTTTAATTTTATATTTATTATAATTAAAATTGGCTCTAGTTGTGAGCTTTTTTCGTATGTCATTAATAATAAATAAAAATTTGTACGAATGATTTCCTTATTTTTATGTTAGCAGCAGTTGCACGAGAAAGATCAGATATGCTGGTACGACCAGGTACTGGCAGATTTAAAGGTAGCTCTAGCGTCAAATATCATTCAGACAGATTTAATCTGCATCTTTTTTTTAGCTATGTATTATTAAGGTATTTCTTCTATGATTTCTTCTCACATATGCTTGTTTTTTTTTCTCTCGTATTGCTCAAAGGAAGGAAGTTGCGGCTTTTCTTCTAATAACAGAACATGAATACCTCACTACTCATTAATATCACTTAGCCATCTTCACTGAAACTTACTGATTACGTCTGTGGTTTTGAGGAAGCAATAGATCGAGACCACTTTTTTGGTGTAGAACTCTTCCCGGACATTGCAATGTACCTTTCACTAAGCGGAGAAAAACGTTTTATAATCTTAAAATCATTTCAAAATTATTATCGTCTAATTCTTCACTCGACAAAATTTTATTTTTCATTCAACATTTTTCGTTTTGTTTAACCTAAAATATATTTTGCATTTGAATCAAATGGTTGAATATCTCGCATAAAAATTGTTTTAATCAGGTTTCAACAATTTAGGTTCTTTATAGAATCTTTATGAAAACTATTTGGCAATTTTATAAGTAAAGTGTTCAGAGTTCATTAAAGAGGCCCAAGAAAGTTCATTTTAAGAGATTAATCGTTCTTTTATTCTAAGAACATACTTATGGTTCTCAATTTAAGACGAATAAAAAAGCAACTACTTCTTGTTGTTAATGCAATACACTAGTCATAAATAAAGGATATACGATGAAGCTCCATGTTACAAAATCTAAGCCTTAATCCAGGCTCGGTTTATCGCTATCAATATCAACGATAAAACATCAGAACTCCAACAATTCCCACACGCGGCCTCAATTCAATTAAAGTATCCTGCTTCTAATCTCTCCTTTCGATCACCTAGCTAGAACACTTACAAAATAAAATTAAAAAGTGCAATCTTTTAAAGTTTATACCTATTGGAAGGAACTCCAGATGACTTATTAGGTTTGCTAAAAGTTGAACAATAGATATAATTTTGAGTTCATCTATTATTCAGGCGGGAAAAAAAAAAATAATTCGTTCAAGAAAGTTGCTCAAGCAATATGTTAGCTTCACCTACAAAGCTTTATTTAAAAACAAGTTTAAAAAGCAAAATTTTATTTTTGTATTAGTTTCAACTAAACAGTCTCCATTGAAACAATACACAAAGCATAAACTATGTTTCCTCGTTCTGTATAAACTAAATACATAACTTCAATTTCTTTTCCACTTTTTTTTTCAAATCCTTATTCTCTCTCGGTCATCTACTTTATTTAAATCGCACTATATGCACCGATAAATTAATATACAACAAAAATTCTATTCAACAATAGCAATACTTTTTAAAACTCAAACTTTTGAAACAAATGATACTTCATCGCAACACTAACTTCATTTAGATTCTGCAGGAATGAGTCAAAATCCTTAGTACAACTAAATGCAATGTTTCGTGTCTGGGAAATAGGCTTTTGTAAGCAGGAGAAGCCTTGGTGACCGCTTCGCTCTACTAAGTAAGAGTGGTCTGGTCGTATTTGCACGCGGATTTCTTAAAGCCCCTTTGGCTGCTCTACAAAGAGCTCTTTTGTGCTTTCATCAGCCACGGACACGCGTTTTGGACGAGTGATTCAATCAGCTCATTGCGTGTGTGTGTGGTTTCATTTTAGAACAGTAATTGACTTCAGGTAGGTGCAGGCCAACTTCAGGTCTACGATCGCTGTAGATTAATTCAATGATCACTGAGTAGACTTCTTTGTTTTGACTGCTTAAAAAGGAACAAGACGTTTAACAAATAGGAACATTTTTTTCTTATATATTCTGCTCAAGCGTGTAAATTTTAAATCATCGGAAAAGGGTATTGCGTTAGTGTATTATTAACTATTTGTGCAGCTTGCCTGAAAAAAGAAAATAATAGAATTCGTTAAGCAAATTGCAACATCATAAAACTGTTTTCTTGACATTAACTAGCGGCTAGAAGTAAAAGTAACAAGTGACATTTAGATAAAATCTAAAAAATACTACATCTAAAGAAATCTGAAAAAATAATTGTCTTGTTTTGACGCCGTTTCTTAAAGTATTCAGATGTTAATCTTGGATTTTTTTTAAAATTTCTTTTCAAGGATATTTTATGCCTGTCCGTAAAAGGATTAAAAACTTGAAAAGAATGTAATTGTAACAAAGCGAGCTATAATAGACTTTATTTTTGGCATAGAAGTCAAGACCAAAACGATTAAATTTGTATTTTCCTTGCATTTCATGATATAAACTTAATGTACACGTTATAGGTACTAAAAGGAATTTTTCATTTGTTATTCAGTAAAAAATTATACACTTCATTCTTTCAAGTATTCTTTTCTTTGATTCATGTCCTTGGTTCTGAATGTATTTGATATATTTTAATGAACTGTACAGCATCCACACAAATTATATTCAAAGTATTCATAAAACTGACATTATAAATTTCATCCATATCATTTTTCTCAAAAATGTCTTTGAATAAACAGCTTCTTAGAAATCAAGTTTTCTACATTTATTCTTTTTTTCGGGAAGGGGGGGGGGTATTTTTAAATGTTTACAAAAAACCATAGATTTGAAGTATCTTATGTAAAAAAAACTTAGTTTAAAGAAATTGGAATGATAAATGAGAAATGTTTCACAATGTGAAAGGAATGGGAAAGTAAATGTGAAACAATAAACAAAGCCATTTCTTATTCCCTTTTTACTTCAATTAGAATAGGGTCAAGCTTATCATATGAACAAAAACCGGGCATACAATGAAACTACTTCCAGGCATACTGTCAACCAGGATGTTTATCTATAAGTTTTTCCGCTGCAATACCTGTTGGACCATTTTTGACCAGTAAAACAGCGCAAAGAAGTAACTACTTCTTATAAATAAATAGGCTTTGGAACACAAATGAAAATTAACAAAAGAGCTAGGCAGGAATGATTAATTGTTGATAGAAATGACTTTCCTTGGAAAACTGAAAGGAAAAAATGTTTCATATAAGATTTTAAACAAGATAATCAATTCTATAGAGTTTCCCTAATTCAGTTCTGGGAAAGAGTCATTAAAAAATTTATACTGTAGTAAAGTTAAAAGTAACTACACAGAAATGAAGATTTAAAATAGCAATTTCAGCTTGTAATTTATATTGAAGTTAAAAACATTTCTAATGAATTACTGAAGAGATTTTATTTAAAAATAAAGATTTAATTCAGTATTTAACTCAAATTCTCTACCAAATGTCTCAAAACGCTAAATGTTTCTACTCCTTTATGTTTTAGTGGCAGTAGGTTGTATCCGTTTTTGCAAATTTCTTCTCTCTACCCTTCCCCAAAAATGTAGCAGCCTTAACACAAAATTAGTTTTGGATGCAAAATAATTTTTTATTAGTTTTAATAGTATTAAAATTGATTTTTAAAATATCCTAAATGAATTACGGAATGCAATTGCCAAGCTCAAATTAAGCATTTGAATGAGTCTTTCAAAGGAATCTCAACGTGAAATACAAAGTACTACCTCGATCCAAAAAAAAACATGATAAATTTTAATAGGCAAACTACTGCTAATTCTGGGGTACTGAGCATATAAATGATATAACTTTATTAATTTGAAAGTATCCCTCATAGATCTTATTTAAATTTAATTTTGAATGAATTTGCATGAAATTTTCTGAATTATTTTGAATAATTTTTTTTAATTAGAGGCAAATTAATTATCTGTAATTCTTTCTAAAATTTTTTAAAAAAACTAATTAAAACTTAAAAATTTTAACAAATTTTATAATTAATTGCCGTACATGATTTAGTCAAGAGATTAATTATTTAATGTACTACTGAAATGTTCTTTACTCAAACAACAAACCGAATTAAAGAGTATGTAATCTGAAAATTTCTAATTTTTTTCTACATTTATTTTTAATTTTATTTTTTATGAGTATAATTTTCATACTATATTCAAATTTTCTCCAAGTATTATTTCTCGTATTTTCGTGCAATTATGTAAATTAAACAATTTTATCTTTAAATCTTTTTAGCCAATCTTTTTAATCTTTTTTTACCATTGATTATACAATTATGTTATGAGTAACTTGTGAAAATTCACTGCTTTTACTAAGTTACATTTGACATTATTAATGATTTTCCGGTTTTCCTAATATTTATTTTTCTTGTTAAAATTTCCATGTGATTGTTTTTAAAACAGTTGTCTTAAAACTAATAGTAAAAATTATATTTGGAAATAATTCATCAAAGAATTTAAAAGGAATTTTTTTTTTTGGTTTTATTGGGGTTTAAACTTATTTATGGTTTCTATTCTGCAAAACAATGTTTCGTAATCATCCTTAAATAATTACAATATATTATGATTTTAACAATATTTACTCATTACTTTTTCATAAAGAAGAAATGAGGAAATGTCAGAAAGGACTTAACCGAATCCGAATTTAACCTCATTTTCCTGAATTTGTTTCCCTGCTTGTTGTTTCATAAAGAGCGAAGGATTACATCATGAAGGCTTCCTTGATGCGAAAGTAGTGAAAAGAACAACAAAGAATGTCCTGAGGACAGAATAGAAGGGATGAGACTCGTCAAGTGTCAAAGAATTTTGTGTGTCAATAACTTGTTGGTGTCTTCCATTTTCGTGTTTTCTCTTGTTAATGGGACCAGCAAACAATGAGAAAAGAAAGTTGGGTAGGAATAATCTTTGAATAGAATGCTGTGCTTTGTGATTTAAGATCCATTGCATTGTGAAAGTAAATATAAAATGCGCTATAAATTTTGCTTTATTCCTATAAAATCCATGAACATAAACCAATAAATACTTTTAGCTGAGTACTAACAGTAGTAAAATAAATCAATGCTTCAGATAAGGATTGAGTTGATTTTGTTGATATTAAATTATCGTACAGAGTGACCTTTCGAGTACTATTCAGGTTTTGGGCTGTCTTCTTTCTTTCTACCTTTTTTTTTCTTTTTTATTCTTTTAAAATAACATTAACGCAGATCTATGAGTGTATGATGTATGTTTATTTGTAGTATATGAATATATAACTCATAATCCTATATTAACTTGCCATAAATTTAATGAAAATAAACAATAAATAGGAATATAGAAAGGCAGTATAGGTCAAAATCAATATAGTCACTGTACAATAATAGCAAAACCATAGCCGTAGGAATTGAGGTTGTAGGGTTAAACATTACCTTAAGATCGGCCAACCTTCCCCTATGTTTGCCTATCTTAAGCTGTAATGAAGAGAAAAGAAATGTATGAGAAAAAGTACAAACTCTAAAGTTAAAAAACATAATATTAGAAGAATAATACAAAAAATACTACATTAGTCGCTAAAACCAAATACCAATTAAAACTTTTTTTAATATAAATATATAGTGAATTGTATAGCTTCAATAGAAAATAAACAAAATGGATTCATAGCTTAAACATTCAGCAAATTATTTTAAGGCATCCGACTGGTTGCGACAACTTTTTTTTAACAAAATGAAGATTTGTGGAATTTTTTTGTTATTTTTAGATTTGTTTAGTACATTTTAAGAAAAATGTGCTAAAATTAAGAAGAGAAAAAAATTATTATTAATAAAATGGGAAAAAATAGGTAAAAATTGGCAAAAAAATAGCATAAACGCGGCCCATTCTGTACCAAAGGTTTATAAACAAATTTTCAATTTTTTCATTATAATGTGTTGCTATGTTATTCATTTTTGAAGTGACCTTCAGGATAAGAGATATTTTCTTTTTTACAAAAACTAGAGCACTTTTTCTCAGCTATTGTATGAAATTGCTTAAAAAAACAGTGATTATATTCACATAAGGGACTGTACATTATGTAATAAAACAGTGATTGATAAATCTGAGGGTTAAAACAATTCTACTATTATACAGAACTTACAGAAAAAATTTCAGTCAATTATGTTCAAAACTTTTTGAGCAATCGCTGACCCCATTTGATTATTTTCAAAAAATCACATTTCGAGTAAAACGCGTTTTAAAGTATGACATCTTGCTTAAAGTAATGGCATCTGCTTTTACTAAGACACTTGCAGTTTTTGTTCTAGTGAACGGAAAATGATAAACTTGGTTTTTTTTATAAAGCTAATAAGATGGCCTCTAAAATAAAATCATAAAATGTTTGTCAATTTTAGTCAAAATTTACAATTTTAGAGCAGTCGGATACCTTAAATATTGCTTGTACAAACCTGATTTGATTCAATCAACGTTTCACTAAAAAGTTTTATAGTTTGGTGTCGATCCTTGTTCCTTTAAACATCGCTCAAATTACTAGGATTATATCTGTGAGATGTTCATAATTCTAATAGTTTCTGCATTAAACCATGAGAAAAGATTTGGAAATTATATTCTATTACATATATTGAATAGTCCAGATTATCCCGGATGTTATGTATTTGATGAAATCGTGACTCAGTTTGTATGAACTTTAAATTTGTTTCAGTGATTTAAAACTCTTAAGGCAAAACCTCAATTCCCTACTTTAAAATTCCTTTAAGAAATTACTTTCAAAATTTAACTGATGTCTACTTTTGTTATGCAAGTATAAGATTAAAATACCTTTTTAATGGTATAAAAAATAACGAGGAAAGGAAGAGAGAGAGAGAGCAAAAAAAGTAGCCATAATTAACATATTCACGATTTGTAAATGTACACTATTTTGTATATATGCTTTATTCTTTGTGAGAATTTTATTTATCCATTTTTATTTAATCTGAGCTATATAAATTTATAATAAAAAATGTGCAAGCACACCACAACATATAATTAATAAGTCATATTTTATAAATAAAAGGCAGAATTTTGAGTTTTATTATCTGAATAATGATAAATACACTAAGTTTTAAGCTCATTTGATCCTTATGTTACTCACATTGTGAAAAATGTCAAAACTAGGAGAATTAAATAAAAGTATCCCTCTGTTTTAATTTTTACTCACTTCTCATCATTTACCCACTGTTGAAGATTAAGGAATCTCATCAATATCCCATTTCATATTTAGTGTGAAATGTTTATTAAAAAAATCAAATAAAATATCTTTTAATCCATTATTCTAATCCCTGAGTAGTAATTAGAAATAAATATAAATGAGTTAGAAATAAATGTATTTCAACTGACAATTTAAGTATTCAAAGAACTATATAATTTTAAGTAAATTAAAAAAAAACATTGACGTGTCTTGATTAAGATAGATACTTAATATCAATAAAATTACATGTTTCATGTCGCTAAGTAAACATCACATCATTCAAAATCAGTTTTTAAAAGCTATCACACCAAAAGAACTACCTATATTAATTTCCTGAATAGCTAGCGCTACTTATATGTCTTTGTTGATTTCTAAGGCGGTTTCTTTTGCACTGTCATTCTCATCAAATACCGTCTCAATCATTTGATGGTGTTTCTACCCTTAATTACTATTAGAAACGTGAAAAGAATGTTCGGTATTTAATAACAGGGGAATAAATTCCCTACATATTCTCAGGATCAAAAAGAAAATGATTTCTTAATTTTCTCAAGGTATTACTGACTACTTAATAACTTTCATCTTGCCCGCAGACAGAAATTTTTATCACTAGCTCTTTTTTCCCCCTTCCAAGTAACGTGAGAAATGATCTCCTCATCAGTTTTGTTTCTTAATGTCATTGCCTCTGAAGGGATAAAAAGTATGAAGAGTTTAATATAATACCAATTTTGATTGGATAACTTATACTGTATTATATTGTTATGCTGCTGAATCTCTTTTAATTTCTTGTGTTTTAAATTTTTTTAAAGTCTATACGAACTTTAGTAAAATGTATTTAGAGAAAAAAAAATTTATAAGCACTTATTAACAGATTTCAGAAAAATATTACAAAGAAAAAAATGAATTTAAGACTAATTTGTCAATTATTAGAAAATTGAAAACAAATTCAGACCAAATTATTCAGAAAGATAAAGTTGTTAATTTTCAACGTATGTACTGGTTTATATTATCTCACCCTTGAAAAGTAGAAACCATTTTTTTTTCTTTTAAAAATGAAAATTTTTCTTTTGAAAATAAAAATTTATTTTGCATTACAATATAGGATATGATATTTTGAACATATTTTGCATGAAATAAGGTTTATTAGTTCAAAAATAAGTGAAAAAAATATTTGTAAATAGCTAGAAAAATCGCAAAATAACATTAATATTAGAAAGTATTAAGCATTGATTCACATACAGAAAAAGATAGTGATATAATGTTCATAATAAGAATATTGTATTAGTATTGGAAAATCGCAAGCATTAATTCAAACACAGAGAGGATATCATTATAAGATTATTTATTTTCTATGTAATAAGTTCAAAATTAGAATTTTATGTTAGGGATTATAACTTAAAGAGTGCTCCGAATTTTGCTTCATTTTATCACTGGAACAAGAGCAGCATTAAAAATTATTTTATGTTTATTTATTTGAAAATTAACGCTAAAAATTCCTTACAAAATCTTTCAAATTAGAAATTTTAAAATTTTTACAAAATAAGAACTATATTTCTTTCTATGAAATCCATATATTTAATTACATATGTATTTGTTTATGATTTCTGTAATTTAGTTTTTTGCTTGAAGTAATTTCAAATATTCATCGAGCATTGAAATTTATGCGTTCTAAACATTTTTATTTACTGGAAAGATTTCTTCGATTTTTACGTGAGTTATTTCCTTGTTTTGATCTCGTTCAGAAAATTTATCATCTTAAGTTTTCGTTTCTTTTTAATTATAGCACTACATTATTATTTAAAACTAGTCTATAAATTTTTAATTACAAAAATGGATTCCTTATTTTAAATTTTTTAAGCAAATTGATCATACTATAAAGCAGTCTCTTACTTTTTACTGAAGTAATGTGAATTATTAATAATTAAAATAATTTTTCTCCAGTATTGTGTAGTATTAGCATAAAGTTATATAAAATTAAAAATGGCAGTAATTAAATTCTGGGGGCATGTTATTATTTTTAAAAATGTTTTTTAAAGGTCTCCATATTTTAGCAGCAGAACGACACAAAGGATATATATTAAAGTCTGTACTGAAAATAAGTTATGATTTTTCACCCATTAAAAAAAATTTATTTCTGAAGCATAAATTCAGTAAACCAGTCCATCTTTTGCTTAAATCTGTTTTTATGTCTCATTATATTTGTGTTGTCCAACGAACATTCTATTATCCTAGATTTCCAAACAGTATCCCTTACCTTCAACAAGTTCGGCGGCCTTATTCTAAGACTAACAAAGATAGTGATGATCCTCTATTGTACCCACTCATCTCAACAAATGGGCGAAAATTGACCACCTATCCCGATAGTAACCGAAAAACCTACTTTCCAAAATTAGAATTCCCAAACCTTCATCAAACCACTCAATGACCGGCAACAAAAAAAGAAGAAAAGGAAGAAGCACATCTCTCTCATCCATAAAATTTGTTAACATTCCTAAAGTCTAGTTTCACTGAAGATGCCACTTTACGAAAACAAAACAAAGGCATTTTTCACACTCGACTTCGTTATCAAAAAAATCTCTCACCGTAGACAGATAAGAATCTCAAAATATACCATTCTGCAAGGATAAAAAGAATAACACAAATAATGAAATTGAAGCAAAACTCATTTCGCTCTGTGGAAAAAGTAGGACATCCCTCGCACTGTATCTCAACTGGTGAAGAAACCAAAACAAATAAAGTAAATAAAAACTCGGTGTCCTCGATAGTTTTTAACAGACCTACCGGGTCGTAAGGTTGTGTCCTACTTTTTACGAGTCTACATTTCATCTCAATGCAAAGCAGGTGAGCTTTCGTCCCTGGCTGTAGGCTTGTATGAGCTTTTGGATGCATTGTTAAGGGGATCATCAGTTTTCTAATGATCATCTTGCCAACGGCCTTTATGAAAGTGTCCCTTTTGCCCATGCTCTTTTTTTTATTAACTCCGTGATCGTTTTAGGGTAACTTTGACCTACTATTAGGTGTATTCAATGGGCTGTCAGATTCTTAATGATCAGCGATGGTATTTTAGTTATTGAAAGAAATGATGGTTACGATGATCTAGGTGTTTTCTAGATTACAGTTTCG